>SJYC01065706.1:0-11778 GCA_006408675.1 Madoqua kirkii | reverse complement strand
GGTGGGCGTGGAGGCTTCAGGAGGCAGGAGGTAAGAAGAGGAACATGGACTAGATAGGGGTCTGCAAACTATGGCCCCCAGGCCAAATGCAGCCACTGGCTGATTTTTGTACAGCTCACAAGCTAAGGATGTTTTTTTACATTTTTAAATGGTTGGGGGAAAAAAAGATCAGGAATAACAGTTCCTACAAAAATTGCACGGTCTGCAGAATCTAAGGTATTTATCTGCTGTCTGGCCTTTCACAGAAGTTTCTTGACTCCTGGCCTCGGGATACCTGAGGTCTCTGCCATCTGAGATGTTGAGTGGGGAGCCAGGCTACTTTGGGACATCGTCACCCAGAGGTCCTGGCTCCCTCAAGCAGACAGACACCCCGCGACCCCCTGGGACCCTCGCACACAGCATCCAGGGTGGCCAATCTGCCAGGAGCCCCCACCAGGGAAAGGGGAGAGGACCTGCTGTGGGAGGGCAAAGGACCAGAAGAGGAGCGGCTCCGGGCCACGTGCCGCCCCCCAGGGCGCTCTGCGCCCGCCCAGCTGCTCCAGTGGAGGGAGTCACGCTCCCCCACAGAGCCTGGCAGGGATGACTCGGCCCTCTGAGGCAGCAGCTCTGGAAGGCCCAGATGTGCCAGAAAGTTTCCCTGCACCCAGCGCAACTCACAAGACTTGTCAAAATGACCTCCTTTCCTGCTGCAAATCCCTTCTTGATGAGGAAAACCTGCTGACAGTTCAGTTCCTTTGTTAACAACTCCAAGTTTTTTAAAGAAGGGGGAAAAAAACCAACCTCAGTTCTTGCTCTTGTGGAGGGGAGAGGAAGCCATTCATAACATAAATGAGTGAGGCAGGGTTTTCGCCCTCCATTGATTCTTACTGTCTCCCATCTGCAATGTTAGGGGCCGTGTGATGAGACCAAGAACCTCCGATGTGAGCACAGCTCATGTGCCAGACGCCGTGCCAGGCCCTTTACTGACCACACTGTTGCAGCAGCGCAGGCGGGCTCCTGTCTCCCCATCCCCCCAGGGGCGGTTCTGGGGGGCTGAGCATCATGTTGTCCTAGGCCAAGCTCCATCTCTCAGCGCCCCAGCTTGAATGCTGGCAGCTCAGCCTGGACTAAGGCCCACGAGGGCTTAGGACTCCCAGACTCTCTGGAAAGGAGGGCAAGGGGTGCCCAGGGTAGCACACGGGCCTGGGGGTCTGGACGTGGACGGCGGCTGTCCTTGTTCTCTGCAGTCTGCTGCCACTGGACACCCCCTCAGAGTCCACTCGCCTGGATTAAACCAGGTTACAGCAACCCACTCCAGTACTCTTGCCTGGAGGATCCCATGGATGGAGGAGTCTGGTGGGCTGCAGTCCATGGGGTCGCTAAGAGTCAGACATGACTGAGCGACTTCACTTTCACTTTTCACTTTCATGCACTGGAGAAGGAAATGGCGACCCACTTCAGTGTTCTTGCCTGGAGAGTCCCAGGCACGGGGGAGCCTGGTGGCTGCCGTCTATGGGGTCACACAGAATCGGACATGACTGAAGTGACTTAGCAGCAGCACACCCGAAACACGTCCCTGCAGAACAGCCTGGGCCAGTATTCATTTCCCGAACATCTCCTTGACCTGGGAGCTGGAGATTACATTATCAGCCTCTTTCCCTCCAGGTGGTTCTGAGGCTGAGATGGGCTGAAGGATGCACCAGGGCTGTAAGTGATAAGCCTGACAGTCATGTATTCACTCAGCAAGCACTGGTCACACCCTTACTCCATGCTACTTCTGGGACTAAGGTGTAGGATGAAGGTGACAAGACAGAAACAGCCCTCGCCCCCTGGGAGAGATTTAAGTCTTCTTTTCCTGATGAGGTGCTGTGCTTTTAATTCCTGGGGCACATGCTCTCTGTGGTCAAGCGCTGGGAAGCAAAAGCACAGACACGTGGGCTTCCAAGCCCACTGCCAGCAGTCTGTGACCCACGGATGGAGACGGGAGCCTCTTTTTCTATCTGTGAAATGGGATAACATTTGTGAAAATTGAGTGAAATCATATGTATGAAAGCCTGTGGACAGGGCAGAACTTTAAAACTGTTACCTTACTCAGATGACACCCCCAAAACAATATGGGGTGGCAGAAACATACTCACCCTAAGGAGCTATGGAGAAAGTACAGGTAACCTGAGCCCCCAGCGGAGGGGTGACTGGACCTCAGAGGCCACCTCTTACACACATACACGCTTCTCACTACTGGTGATCTCTCCTGAGCCCCTGAACAGTGCATTCCACAAAGGCTGTCCCCACAGATGTGTTAATGATACCAATCACTCCCATTTATTGAGCACTTACTATAGGCCACACCCATCATCTCATTTAACCCGGACAACAATGCTACAGGGAAGTGCTACTATTATCCCCATTTTACAGTTGGGGAAAGTGAGGTGCAGAAAGGTTGGTGAACTACCTGAGATCACACAGCTGGCGCTAAGAGAGCTCCAGTCTGGGCTCTTGGCCCTCTACGAACTCCAGATTACGGTTACAGCAAATATTCATCAGAGGCCAGACAAGGCTTTACTGGGGATCATGCTGCAGCGGGGGGCAGGAACAAGTAGCCGTTCCCTTGCCTGCTCTCCAAGGAGGGCGAGCTTGTGCCTTGTATGTGGCAAGGGTAGGGGGTGTGCGGGGATCGAGCCAGAGAATGGCTTAGGTGGTCTGCGCACCCCCTTGGTGGCGTTGCATGTAGGAGGCGTGCAGACTCTGCTTTTGCTCCCAACACACTGTTTTGTTCCCAGACTTTCAGAAGGGGTAGTTGGGTTCTTGGCCTTTTTGTATCTTTTGTCCATAATTTGCACCAACTGCCCATGTGCGCAGTTATTTTTAGTCCCTTATAGTTTCTTTGGACTTCGTTGCTGGAGATGGTCCCAGGTCCCAGCCTGTCTCAAGAGCAGCCAGGATTTGAACCCTCATGCGTCTGACCACAGAGCCCCTGGGTTACCTGTGGGGCTGTAGGACTGGAATTGCCTGGGAGGGCCAGGGGGCTGGCAATGAGCCCAGGTGCCAGTAAAACACGCTATCCTGCCATTTGTAAAGACTTTACTACGTGCCACACACTCCTGCGCTGTGTCTTAAAGGGATCTTGCAAGTATAAAAACAGCCGCTCCACCTGGGCGCTGCAGAGCTCACTGGTCTCCTCCGTGTCAGTGGTTTCCAGTCACCACCGGTACCGACGTTAGCACAGCCGTGCCTGCTTGGTGCCAGCAGGTCCAGGAGCTCTGCGTCTGCACCAGCTAACCAAGGCGGGTCTCCGGCACTCTCCCACCAACCGCGGCGGGGATGCGGAGTCACTGGCAGGGCGGTGGCTGTGGGGGCAGAGCTGGAAGCAGGCCCAGACCGTGGGGCTCCTCTCACCCCTGCTTCCCATCCCCCGCCCCCGAGCCTCGCAGGGCGCACAACAGGCTTGGCTCACCCCCTTCCCCACCCTGGATGCGGCTTCCATTTCCAGCTCGCACAGATGGGTGGGTGAGAATTCCTCTGATTGATTACCGACGTTAGCACAGCCGTGCCTGCTTGGTGCCAGCAGGTCCAGGAGCTCTGCGTCTGCACCAGCTAACCAAGGCGGGTCTCCGGCACTCTCCCACCAACCGCGGCGGGGATGCGGAGTCACTGGCAGGGCGGTGGCTGTGGGGGCAGAGCTGGAAGCAGGCCCAGACCGTGGGGCTCCTCTCACCCCTGCTTCCCATCCCCCGCCCCCGAGCCTCGCAGGGCGCACAACAGGCTTGGCTCACCCCCTTCCCCACCCTGGATGCGGCTTCCATTTCCAGCTCGCACAGATGGGTGGGGTGAGAATTCCTCTGATTGAAATTTTGCCCAGGAAAATTGGTCTATTTAGCTCCAAATCCTCACCCACGGCAGGAACTTCCCAACATAAGATTTGGACAGCTTCAGTGGGGACCTCGCCTTCCCAGAGACGGAAAACACCCGATCGGCCGAATGACATCCTAGGAAACCAGTGGGTACCACGGCTCCTCAAACTGTCAACATCATCAAAAACAAGGACAGTCAGACACCGTCACAGCCAAGAGGAGCCTGACCCTCGATGACAAGATGTAGCATGGCGTCAGGGATGTAGCCTGAAACAGAGAGAGGACGTGAGGAGAGGACTAGGGAAGCCTGAACAAAGTGGGCTTCCGGTGGAAAAAACCGTGTCAGCTCTGGGTCACTAACTGTAATAAGCGTACCACGCTAAGATGCTAACAACAGGAGAAAGTGGGTGCGGTGAGTATGGGAGCCCTCTGTACTGTATGTGCAGTTTTCTGTAAATCTAAAATTGCTCTAAAAATATAAGACATGCATGCTCATCAGGGGTACTACTTAAACTTACAGCTGTCTACTTTTTTACGTTTCACTTTGTCTTATTCAACCTGGGCTGCTATCAAAACACCTTAGACAGGGTGGTTTAAGCACAGGTGCTACTTTTCTCACAGTTCGCTGGAGTCCCAGAGCAAGGTGCTGGCTGACTCGGTTCCTGGTGAGGACCCTCTTCCTGGCTGGCAGATGGCTCTTTTCTTGCCGTGTCCTCACGTAGCTGAGGCTCTGCCGTCTCTTCTTCCTCTTATAAGAGCATTCATCCCACCATGAGAGGTTGCACCCTCACAACTTCATCTGACCCTATCCATCTCCCAAAGGCCCCACCCCCAACACCATCACATTAGGGGTTACAACGTCACTGCATTAACTGGGGGAGAATGCAAACATTCAGTCCATAACACAACTGACTTTAACAGTATGCGTTCGAGGTAAGTCACTTCGGTTAGGTTTGACTCTCTGTGACACCACGGACTGTAGCCCGCCAGGCTCCTCTGTCCAAGAGATTCTCCAGGCAAGAATACTGGAGTGGGTTGCCGTGCTCTCCTCCAGGGGATCTTCCCAACCCGGGGATTGAACCTGCGTCTCCAGCGGCTCCTGCACTGCAGGTGGATTCTTTGCCGCTGAGCCACCAGGGAAGCCTCAGTAGCTTATGCATGCCGAGAAGGAAGAAGCGGCCCCTTGAAAATGAAAGTGGCCCTTCCTATCACTTCACATTTGTCAGGATGGCTGTTATCAAAAGGGTAACAAGGGTGGGCGAGGAGGTGGAGAAATTGGAGCCTGAGTGCAGTGTGGGTGGGCATGTGAAATGGTGCGACTGCTTTCAGAACTAGTGTGGAGGCTCCTAAAAAAGTGCAAAATAAGACCACCTTATAATCCAGCAATCCCCCTTCAGGTTGTATACCCAGAAGAACTGAAATTGGGCTCTCAAAGAGATATTAGTAACCCCATGCATATTGCAGCATTATTCAAAGTATCGATAGTATGGAAACCACTCCATACCCCTCAACAGATGAATGGGTAAAGCAAATGTGGTTAATACACATATAATAAATATTCAGTTCAGTTCAGTTCAGTCGCTCAGTCATGTCTGACTCTTTGCGACCCCATGAATCGTAGCACGCCAGGCCTCCCTGTCCATCACCAGCTCTCAGAGTTCACTCAGACTCACGTCCATCGAGTCCGTGATGCCATCCAGCCATCTCATCCTTGGTTGTCCCCTTCTTCTCCTGCCCCCAATCCCTCCCAGCATCAGAGTCTTTTCCAATGAGTCAGCTCTTCACATGAGGTGGCCAAAGTACTGGAGTTTCAGCTTTAGCGTCATTCCTTCCAAAGAAATCCCAGGGCTGATCTCCTTTAGAATGGACTGGTTGGATCTCCTTGCAGTCTAAGGGACTCTCAAGAGTCTTCTCCAACATCACAGTTCAAAAGCATCAATTCTTCGGTGCTCAGCCTTCTTCACAGTCCAACTCTCACATCCATACATGACCACAGGAAAAACCATAGCCTTGACTAGATGGATCTTAGTCAGCAAAGTAATGTCTCTGCTTTTGAATATACTATCTAGGTTGGTCATAACTTTTCTTCCAAGGAGTAAGCGTCTTTTAATTTCATTGCTACAGTCACCATCTGCAGTGATTTTGGAGCCCCCCAAAATAAAGTCTGACACTGTTTCCCCATCTATTTCCCATGAAGTGATGGGACCGGATGCCATGATCTTCGTTTTCTGAATGTTGAGCTTTAAGCCAACTTTTTCACTCTCCACTTTCACTTTCATCAAGAGGCTTTTTAGTTCCTCTTCACTTTCTACCATAAGGGTGGTGTCATCTGCATATCTGAGGTTATTGATATTTCTCCCGGCAATCTTGATTCCAGCTTGTGTTTCTTCCAGTCCAGCGTTTCTCATGATGTACTCTGCATACAAGTTAAATAAGCAGGGTGACAATATACAGCCTTGACGTACTCCTTTTCCTATTTGGAACCAGTCTGTTGTTCCATGTCCAGTTCTAACTGTTGCTTCCTGACCTGCATATAGGTTTCTCAAGAGGCAGGTCAGGTGGTCTGGTATTCCCATCTCTTTCAGAATTTTCCACAGATTTTTGTGATCCACACAGTCAAAGAAATATTACTCAGCCTTAAAGGAAAGGAAATTCTGCCACTGTTGACAACATGGATGGACCCGGAAGACATTGTCTTGAGTGCAGTCAGTCACAGAACAAACACTGCCTGACTCCACTATGCGAGGCGCCCAGAGCAGTGGAACTTACAGGTGCGGACGGTGGGTCTGTGGTTGCCGGGGGCTGCAGGTGGGAAATGCAGCCGGGACGTTCGGTGGATACGGAGAACGACTCAAGGTGAGCAAGTTCCGGAGAGCTGCTGTACAGCTCTGTGCCGCAGTTAACGGCTCGGCATTGCACCCTTCAAAGTTTGCTAAGAGGGTAGATTTCACGCTAAGTGTTCTTAAACAGGAAAAAAATTTGCTGAGTGCAGTCAGTCACAGAACAAACACTGCCTGACTCCACTATGCGAGGCGCCCACAGCAGTGGAACTTACAGGTGCGGACGGTGGGTCTGTGGTTGCCGGGAGCTGCAGGCGGGAAATGCAGCCGGGACGTTCGGTGGATACGGAGAACGACTCAAGGTGAGCAAGTTCTGGAGAGCTGCTGTACAGCTTTGTGCTGCAGTTAACGGCTCGGCATTGCGCCCTTCAAAGTTTGCTAAGAGGGTAGATTTCACACTAAGTGTTCTTAAACAGGAAAAAACGCCCAAACTATCAGAACAAAGTAAAGGGATGCAAGGAAACTTCTGGAAGTGATGGATGTGTTTACCACTGTGATTGTGGTGATGGCATAATAGGTGCAGGCATGTGTCCAAAGTCATCAGAGTATGCACAGTAAACGCAGTTTTTTGATATGTCAGTCATGCCCTGATAAAGCTGAATGGAAAGCAGGATGGGAGGGAGGGAGGGAGAAAAAGTGATGCTTCCCACCACCCACCGGGCCCCCTCCTCCCCGGAGCGTGCTCAGGCAGCCGCAGTGGGGCGGACAGAGCAGCTCACACCCCTCAGCCACCAGCTCTTGTCTCCTGGGAGCGTCACATCCAGAAGAAACAGACTGCGACCCTAGAGCTGCGATGACGGCCACGCTCCGAGCTGGGTGGAAGCTAGAGGGCGCTGTGCCTAGGGCTAGCCCGGCCTTGGAGCCAGAGGAGTCCCTTCAGGTGGCGACGGGCACAGAGCTCCGGGGGCAGCAGGAAAGAAAGAGAGGACGCACAGGGTGGCCTCTTGGATGCGCTGTGGCTTTCGGGTAAAGGCAGGAGGCGGGCTGCGGCTTAGCTGTGTCCCAGCTCTGGGGACCCTGAGGAAAGCTCATGTTTCCTTTAAGACTCAGTCTCCTCATCTGTAAAATGGAGACACTAGGAGTAGCTGCCCCACGGGACTGCGGTGGAGACTAACCAAGAGCGTGTTAATATCAAGTAGGAGACAGCCACCCGGAGACGTGCACGGGGAAGCTGTTAAAGATGCTTTGTTGGGGGGCGGGGTTGGATGAGACGGGACAGGGGGTGGGGACCACTGCCTTCAGTGAACCACCTGCATCCATCATTTGGATAAAGTTCCTTGGAAGGCGTGAGACTGTGCAGGCAAAGCTCGGCCCTGGATCAGCACAGAGCCCGCACTTGGCAGCGATGCGGACCAGGTGGCTGGGGTCGAAAGAGTTGCTCGGTCCTGTGCGGCAGTCAAGACCCGGGCCTTCCTGGCGAGGCCGGAGGGACGATGTGATAGGCATCTGGGGAATCTCAAGGAGGGGGACCTGGGGATGCGGACTTCACCAAACCCCAGAACACGCCGCAAGGGACCTCTCTCGAGATTTGAAGGCGGTGATTTGGGAACGAATTTCCAGCAGCTTATACGTGTATGGAGCTTGTTAGCCCCAGACATGGTGCAGTCTGGCAATTAGAGAGAGGGAGGTCGAGAAGGCTTCCAGAAGTCTCCCATCGTGACACCACACATTCGTCACTGAGGGAGCCAGCAGGTGTGGCCATGTCCCTGGCCTTCTGAAGTTGACGTCTCAGAAGCCAGCTGCACCCAGCCCCTGTCCACCCTCTACCTGCGTGACCCTGGTACCCTCTCAGGGATGCCCACAGGCAAACCGTGGGTGTGTCCTGGTCTCATAAGGATGGCTGGACACAGGTGCAGCGTGGACGCTGCAGGAACCCAGGCAGGCCCAGGGGAAGAAGGCAGATGGACAGGCACCCGGTAGCCCCGATGAGCGAACATAAAGCTTCCCCCACCCTCACTGCCCCCACACCCTACACACAGGCACGCACCTCAGCACACACAGACACACCCCAGGCACAGCACGGCCCTCCACACACAGAGACACACACAGACATCCCATCACGCACACACACGCCCCCCACCCCTCACAGTGCTGCTCTGCAGGGGCGAGCGCAGGATACAGTGCGTGCGTGCGTGCTAAGTCGCTTCAGTCCTGTCTGACTCTGCAACCCTATAGGCTGTAGCCCACTAGGCTCCTCTGTCCATGGGATTCTCCAGGCAAGAACACTGGAGTGGGTTTACCATGCCCTCCTCCAGGGGATCTTCCTCACCCAGGGATCAAACCTGCTTCTCCTCTGTCTCCTGCATCGGCAGAGGGGTTCTTTACCAGGAGCGCCACCTGGGAAGCCCACAGAATACAGAATCAGGCTCTACTGGTCCTAGGCACATCCTTAGCCTCCCCACCACTCGAGATACAAACCTACCAACAAAGAGACTACATAGAACAAACAGGGGGGAGAAAAAAGTCTGAAAGAGCTGTGTAATTTATAAGTCAGATTGCAAAGGAAAGCTGTTGCTCTCATTAAGTAGTCAAGTGAGGCAGTCCCAGTGAGGGTGGGTGGGGCGGACAGGGCTGGGTCAGAAGCAGGAGCCTGGAAGGCACCCTTGGATCAGCTTTCTGGAGCCCCCTGCACCTTCCCGGGCCAGAGACGAGCCCTGGCATCAGCCATAGGATTGCGGGGAAGAAAAAGGCAAATCCTTTTTCTTACTAAACTAATCCACCTGTTCATTTTTATTCTGAAAGAGACACTTCACCCCCCGAAACAGCAGGGCAGCCGATCTCATCACACAAAGATGGGAATGTCTTAACTAGGGGGCTGGCAACTTCTTCACTCAGTTCTCATCCTTCGGTGGCCTCCTGGCTGGGGTTTTGCTGCTGGGGCTACACCCTAAAAGGCACAAGAGACCCCAGATAGGAAGGTGTGGGCCTTGGGGAGCAGGGGTTGAGACTTGGGGGGTTGGTGGTGAACCAGTGAGTCACTCCCGTCTTGCGGCATCTCCCTTACCTCCGTGAGGGGCAGGGGGGTGGGGATGATTAACTGTAGGAAACCGCTCGCCAAGAGGAACATAAACCGTGCCTTCCCACGAAATAATCCACCCAGAGTCAAGGCAAAAGGAAATTGCCTCTCTGTTCCTCTTTCCCATCTGTTTTTCTCCCTCCCCTCCCACAACTGTCTTAAATATACCAACACGATTTTAAGCTTCCACAGGCAAAAAGTATATGTCACTGCATATATTACAGAGATGTGCGGAATGTTTATATACTGGGCTCACCAACAAGTCCTGCTTTCTTCCATCGCTTCTCCCTACCTCATCCCCAAACTCAGCTCCACTCTCTGGTCTGCAAAGGGAGAGGCTTCCAGTCTGAGGGTTCACTGTCCACAGCCCTGGAGACTGCCTGTCTGCGGGACACGGACTGATGAACCAGACTGGAAGCTCCAAGAGGACAGGGGTGCTGTCAGCACCGGGACCGTCTGCCTGGGTCCAGAACTGGACAAACAGGACCCCACCCCCACCCCCAGCCATAGCAGAGAAGAGAAAACAGGCCCGGGGCATGGCTGCGTTGTGGCCAAGTTCACACGGCCCGCTACTGGCACTTCCGCAGAGCCCATCACACCGGCAAGCTTGCCCCCGGGACTGGCTCACCTTCATGCCCTAGAAGCCTCCCTTTGCAGCAGTATTCACCCACAGAACAGGAGCGCCAGAGGAACCGGGCCTAGAGCTAGGGCAGGGCTCTGCCCAGGCCCACGTGGGCAGAGGCACCTGCGGGCGCGTGTCACCTGCCCCCAGCTGAGCCGGCTCCAGAGCCGGCAGCTCTGAAGGCTCGTGGGGCCTGGCATTCGTCCCAGGAACAGGGGCCAAGGGCAAATCGCTTCTTAATTCCTGCTTACAGTGCAGGGTTTCTGCTTTGGCCTGGGCGACGGCCAACCCCCCACAACACGTCCAGTCTCTTATCAGGCTGCAGTGAATTGATCCTGGGAATAGCCTTGCCTGATCCACAGACTCTCCTGTAACTCGAGAAGCGCAGCAGCCATCTGCAGATGGAGGCTCCTCTCTGCAGCTGGCAGAGGCCCGGAAGCCCTCTTTGAAAGCCCTTCTCCCACCACCATCCCTGGCCCTCCTGGAGTCTGAGACCAGGCCCTCCTCTCAGGAGCCTCACTGCCCAGCCTGGCCAGTACCACATGCGCCCCTTCACAGCCCTGAGCAATTTCACAATCAGCTCTTATTGGATTTCCAAAATGGATTTAGGAAACGATTCATTGGGTTGATTATCACATCAGCGCTGACAGCAAACGACCCCCAAATCTCAGCAGTTAGACACAAACTCGTTCACTTTTTGCTCGTGTCATTGTCTAATGTGAGTCGGGTGGCTTACGAGTCGACGTCCTCTGAGACACGTTTATCTAACATTCACCTGGGGAGATAAAACATGAGGAGGATGGCACGGGTGCCTCTGTGGTGAGGACAGGTAGACAGCACTTCTGCACACAGTTCATCAGCCACAGCTGGCTGTGTGACTGCCAACTGCAAGGCAGGCTGGGAAATGTAGTCTTCCTGTGGGACAGGAAGAGGAAATGGACAGGTGAGCATCCAATCGCTTGGCGACGGAAGGAATGAAGACACGGGCTCTTCTCGAGAGAGTTCTCTGTGCCACGCGTTGTGATGGCAGCTACATACACATCATCTCATTCAGTCCCCATGACAGCTCACTGACGACTGTGTGTGTGTGTGTGTGTGTGTGTGTGTGTGTGTGTGTGTGTGTGTGTTAGTTGCTCAGTCATACCCAGCTCTTTGCAACCCCAAGGACCACAGACCACCAAGCTCCTCTGTCTGTGGAATTCTCCAGGCAAGAATACTGGAGTGGGTTGCCTTTCCCTTCTCGAGGGGATCTTCCCAACCCAAGGATCGAACCTGGGTCTCCCACATTGTAGGCAGATTCCTTACCATCTGAGCCACCAGGAGAGCTTACTCATCTTCATTTACACGTGAGGAGACTCGAAGAACACACAGTGCTCCAACTCCAAATTCCCTGCTCTTACACATGAGTATGTTCTCCCCCAAACAAAACCAATGGAGAAGGAAATGGCAACCCACTCCAGTGTTCTTGCC
>SJYC01065705.1:0-16833 GCA_006408675.1 Madoqua kirkii | reverse complement strand
GTGTGTGTGTGTGTGTGTGTGTGTGTGTGTGTGTGTGTGTGTGTGTGTTAGTTGCTCAGTCATACCCAGCTCTTTGCAACCCCAAGGACCACAGACCACCAAGCTCCTCTGTCTGTGGAATTCTCCAGGCAAGAATACTGGAGTGGGTTGCCTTTCCCTTCTCGAGGGGATCTTCCCAACCCAAGGATCGAACCTGGGTCTCCCACATTGTAGGCAGATTCCTTACCATCTGAGCCACCAGGAGAGCTTACTCATCTTCATTTACACGTGAGGAGACTCGAAGAACACACAGTGCTCCAACTCCAAATTCCCTGCTCTGACACATGAGTATGTTCTCCCCCAAACAAAACCAATGGAGAAGGAAATGGCAACCCACTCCAGTGTTCTTGCCTGGAGAATCCCAGGGACAGAGGAGCCTGGTGGGCTGCCATCGATGGGGTCACACAGAGTAGGACACAACTGAAGCGACTTAGCAGCAAACAAAACCGAAACATCATAGAGAAGACTAGAATTCTTTTTGGCCACCCGACCTTCCATCCCAGATTTCCCCCAAATTCTCGGTTGTTATCGGTTTGATGTGCAACTCTGTGGATCTTTGTGTACATGGATTTATGCGCATGAATGTATTCACAGTGATTATTCAGTTGATTTGTCATTTTCTTTAAAAAAAAAAAATAGACCTATACTACACACGGTCCCTTGGACCATAAGGAGATCAAACTAGTCAATCCTAAAGGAAACCAACCCTGAATATTCATTGGAAAGACTGATGCTGAAGCTGAAACTCCAATATTTTGGCCACCCAATGCGAACAGCCAACTCATTGGAAAAGATCCTGATGCTGGGAAAGACTGAAGGTAAAAGAAGAAGGGACTGGCAGAGGATGAGATGGTTAGATAACATCACCGACTCAATGGACATGAATTTGAGCAAACTCCAGGAGATAGCGGAGAACAGAGGAACCTTATGTGCTGCAGTCCATGGGGTCACAGGGTCAGACATGACTTGGCAACTGAACAACAACATCGGATACGACACACATTATTTTGTAACAAAATCTAATTCACACCTCCTGATAAGTATATAGAGTTTTATCACCAGATCTCTCAACCTCCCAGATTTCCATCAAGGAGCAATTCTCATGGCATAAGGTACAATCTCCATAAAGTCTTGGCTAAAATGCAAATACCTCCCAAGAGAAGTGTAGACATGAAACACCAATAGCCACTCACCCCTTAGCTTGACATCATTTGTCTCGGTACAGCTAGACGCAGAAGGATAGAACCAATGTCTTCTATCCTTGGCCCAGTGCCTGACTTGGAGACACTCACATCTGTGCCTGAGACTCTGTCCTATATCGACTGTCTCTCATCAAACCACCCAGGGTATTGGGGGCTGGGAAAAATGGGTCCCTGGGGGGTGAAGGAAAAACTCACCCTTTCGAAAGTGGGATTAGATGAGACCAACTTGTAAACAACCTGAGTCTGTACAGCTGAATATACTGCTCCCTCAAGTCATCTTGTAATCCTCCCAACAATCCCTGCCATGTGGAGGGTTTGGTTAGTCCTGTTTTACAGCTGGAACCCCCAAGTCCAAGCAGGGAGGTAGACTGTCCAAGGCTGGCCGCTAGGTCATTCCCCCACCTGCACGCAACCCAGCCTCCAAGCCTGGGGGCAGCATCCTACCCTGAGGCTTTATTTAATGGGCTTCTTCTCTCCAGTGCTGGACAGGAACCCAGAGATTTGAATCACACCTAAAAATGATTTAAAACTCACTGAAGGAATGATGCTAAAGCTGAAACTCCAGTACTTTGGCCACCTCATGCGAAGAGTTGACTCATTGGAAACCACTCTGATGCTGGGAGGGATTGGGGGCAGGAGGAGAAGGGGACGACAGAGGATGAGATGGCTGGATGGCATCACAGACTCGATGGATGTGAGTCTGAGTGAACTCCGGGAGTTGGTGATGGACAGGGAGGCCTGGCGTGCTGCGATTCATGGGGTCGCAGAGAGTCGGACACGACTGAGCGACTGAAGTGAAATGAACTGAACTGAAACTCTATGCACTTTGAATTAAACTTGACATCATTGCACTGACCTCTGAACCATATTTGAGGGGCTTTCTCTGTCTCTCACATATCCTTGAAGACTGAACAGAAACTCGTCTATCAGAGGTTTATGATGGCTCTGCCTGAAGGGATCTCTTCTCCTCTGACCTTGGAGCGTTTAACATCTGCACCATTAACGGCCGATTAATCCACTTCACCTGTGTCAGCTCCTCTTTGGTGTTGGGCTGCTATTTAAATAATACTTGTCAAAATTTATCAGGAGATTCTGCTGTGTCTCCCCCAAATAGAGGATAATCTCTTTGAAGGCAAAGGCAAACACTTGACCTTGACTGTGAGCTGTGAGCCCCCAGAATGCGCAGCCTGATGTCTTGCACATGGAAGGTCCTCAGCCCACACTAGGGAGTTTCACATCATCTCAGCATTTTCATACTTCCATATTTAATCTATTATTTTCACCAAACAGGATGATGTCTCTTCTAAATGATCTCTTCATTTCCTTTCATTAGCACATAATTTTCTCTCTTCTCTTTTTTATCAACCATGTTTAAGTTCAACAAAATATATCTCACCACCCCATAATCATCAGCATCACCACCACCATCATCACTATCATGATGACCACCGTCAACATCATCATCACCATCATTACCATATCACCACCACCACCATCACTATCACCATCATCACCTCCACCATCATTACCACCACCAGCATCATCATTATAATCATCATCACCACCATCATCCCTATCATGATTACCACCATCAACATCATCATCACCATCATTACCATATCACCACCACCACCGTCACTATCACCATCATCACCTCCAACATCATTACCACCACCAGCATCATCATTATAATCACCATCATCATCACCATTATAATGATCACCATAAGTACCATCATCACCATCATCTTCATCATTATTCTCGTCTACTGAGGGCCTCTGCTATTGGCCAGGCAGTTGCCGTAAGCAACCAGCGTCACAACCATGACCCCGATGGTCCCCAGGCCGACCAGTGCCACGCCCATCCCATCCCTACGCTGTCCTTCACTGCATTCTCCCTGCAGCCCTATGTTTGCTCACGGGTATGAGGCCCTCCCCACCCGGCATGCAGGGCCCTAAGCGCAGCATTCAGTCCTCTGTAGTGCCCTCTAAGGGAAGTACATCTCCCCCATTTTGCAGATGAAGAAACTGAGGTTTAGTGGGGCTCAGTAACTGACATCAGGTCTCATGGCAACTTCTCCAGCACATGTTACAGTGCCCTGTAATGCAGAGGGCGGTCAGTGAAAACTCTTCTTCTGGGTATATTTGACATTCCTCATAATAAAAATTTAAAATAAAGTGACCTCCTCAAGCAAGAAGAAAGGAACATTGTTAAAACAGGTGTCAGGCTGAACTTCTTCACTTGTGCATTCCAAGTACCCAGTATATATGAGGTGCTCCATAAATGGTTACTGAATGGGAAACAAATGAATGAAAAACTTGTGCAACAGGCCAGGAAAGCAAGCGGCTGAGCTGGAGCCAAAGCCCACTCGCACATCCCCACGCCGCCTCAAGGAGGTCCTTCCAGAAGAGTCCAGCGGTCTTGGAAGGGAGGTCCCTTCCACGGGAATCTCACCTGTGTCCCCTCACTCCAAAGGCGCTCCAGCACTCAAGCTGGCCGGCATGCCTCCCTTCTGAGAGGAAGACGTTTTCCTTTTCGATTCTAGCGCTTCGGGATCAATAGTGGGACTGCAGAGTTCACAGACAGAAATCGATCGATCTGGATCAATGTTGACAGCACAGCACGGTCATCAGCTGCTCAGCAGCTCCTCCTGCTGTCTCCCTCTCCTCCTCTCTCAAAGGCCTCATCAGACTTGAGATCAGCCAGGGCTGTTACAGACTCAACTGGAAGGCCAGGGTCTGACCTGCCACCAACTGGTCCCAAATCTCCTACAGCCAGACTCAGGGTACCCAGAGGCACAAAGAGGGTTCTCATGAGGCTAACCCGATATGGAGGGCCCAGTACAGGTCCCGGAGCAGGGCGGGCTCTCAGTCACGTTCTTCCTCTCCGTCCCTCCTGCCTGTGGTCCTCTTTCCTCAGCCTCTCTGCCTCCGGGGATGGCTCCTTTGCCTCCAAGTACGGAAAGCTTCTGCCAAATGCAGACAACGCTAGCTCAGCTCAGACAGCTCAGGAAAAATCACCACCACTGAGGGCTCTCAGCACGGTGATCCTTGATCTTTGGGACCTTCTCAGTCAGATATCAGCACCTTATTCTGTGGTTTTAGGATGAAGGCTGGTGGATCAGGATCAGGCTCTCCGTAGGTGGCTGAGCCCTGGCCACCCTCCTAGGGGGAGAAAATCAAGTGGATGGAAGGAGAGCAAAGTTAAGGATGCTCAGCCTTGCAGGGCAGGCGGCAGGGCCCAAGGACACCTTGGAATGGCATCCAGGGTGGGAGAGAGGAGGCAGGAGGTGCCTGGAGAGTCAGGGCTGTTCTGAGGCATTAGCCGTGAGACAGAGAGCAGGTAAGTTAAGAGCCAGGGCCCCCCTGAAGGTTCTGCCCTGGGCAGGGAACATGGGGGCAGCAGGTTGGTGTAAAAACTAGATGGTAAGGGACTTCCCTGGTGGTTCAGTGGTTAAGACTCCACACTTTCAAAGCAGGAGGCCTGGATTCAGCCTCTGGTTGGGGACCTAGATCCCACATGCTGCAAGTAACATTGGCATAGCCAGATAAGTAAATAAAAATAAATATTGAAAGGGGCTTCCCTTGTGGCTCAATCAGTAAAGAATCTGCCTGCAATGCAGGAGACCTGGGTTCAATCCCTGGGCTGGGAAGATCCCCTAGAGGAGGAAATGGCAACCCACTCCAGTATTCTTGCCTAGAGAATCCCATGGACAGAGGAGCCTGGCAGGCTTCAGTCCGTGGGGTAGTAAGAGTTGGATACAATTTAGCAACCAAGTCACCACCAAATACTAAAAAAAAAAAAAAAAACAACAACAAAAAAAAAAAACCCACCTAGATGGTGACTGTGACATTCTGGTTACATTGTGAGAAACTCGGCTGATTGATCATGGCCCTCCCCACACAGATCTCAGAGAGAAAGACCATCCTTAGGAGATGGTAAGAACAGCTAAAGTAGGGACAAGAAAGAGAAAAGTGCGGAAAACACAGGATGTCCCCGTTGGGTCAAGGGACTCTGCACCGAAACACCCCATTGCTGCTGTTTAGTCACTCAGTCATGTCTGACTCTTTGTGACCCCACAGACTGTAGCCCACCAGGGTCCTCCGGCCATGAAATTTTCCAGGAAAGAATACTGGAGTGTGTTGCCACTTTCTTCTCCAGAGAATCTTCCCAATCCAGGAATCAAACTCTCCTGCATTGCAGGCAGATTCTTTACCACTGAGCCACCTGGGAAACCCAAAAATACCCCGGGGCCCTTCCTAAACACAGCCACCACTTACTGAGCATCTGTTGTTTGCTTGGTGCCGTCCTGGCTTACCCCCCAACACTTTCTAAGGGAAACAGCTTCATCATAAACTGAGGAGCTGCAGGCACTGAGGTCAGATGAGTTTTCTAGAGCACAGCTTGTAGGTGACAGAGCCAGGAGCCAAATCCAGGTTGGCCTGGCCCTCTGCCTGGCGCCCTCACCACTTGGGACATGGGTTCATTGGCTCCTGAAGACCTTCTGCGTCGAAGGCTGCTCGGAGGACCCCTGCATCTGGCCTGACTCCCTGAAAGGGTCTCCCAGCCTGGACCCCAAGGAGCGTGATGAGACTGATTATTTTTCCTTCCCTTCTCTTTATCCACAGGTGGTCCCTGCTTTGAGCAGATGAAAGATACAAAATTCCAGACCTGGAGAGAAAATTTTAAATTGCAGAATGGGAGCGAGAGGGTGAGAGAGAAGGAAAGTGTTCATTTAACCAAAAGGCTTCTGGTTTTCACGGGATTCCCCTAGTGCATTCGAAAGTAAGACTCAATTCACAAAATTCACTGGATGCTCGGCTTTTCAGGAACAGGACCATCATCAGTTTACAAGAGAACGAAACTGCTCTCTTTCCTGGCTTTCCTCCTGATACCAACATGCCAGAGAGAACCAGGGTTTGCGGAAAAATGATTTACTCTACAAAAATGTTCTGGCAATTCTGCTTACAATGTCTTCTTAGCGCAGTGTTCAAATAGACTTTAGGAATTTCGGCACTGTGAAAACCAGCAAACTTAAAAAGGCTCTGATGAGATCAGTGAAATATATTTTAGATTTCTTCCTTCTTCTGGGGGCCGAACACTTCATGTTTTTCTTCCTCTGGGTAATCTTTCACCTTGAAAGTTCAGTATTGCTTGTGCTCTAGGTGAGGTTGATGTACTGCTTTTACAAATCCCATTTATTTTAATTTTTATATCTTAAAGAGAGTGAAAGGATCAGACTAGAATAAACTGCTTCTTGTTTCCTCTTGTTCAATCCCCTCACACCCCCACCACCTTATAACAGACACTTAAAGAGGGCGAGGGAAAAGGCAGTGGCACCCCACTCCAGTACTCTTGCCTGGAAAATCCCATGGATGGAGGAGCCTGGTGGGCTGCAGTCCATGGGGTCGCTAAGAGCCGGACACGACCGAGCGACTTCACTCTCACTTCTCACTTTCATGCCTTGGAGCAGGAAATGGCAACCCACTCCAGTGTTCTTGCCTGGAGAATCCCAGGGACAGGGGAGCCTGGTGGGCTGTCGTCTATGGGGTCTCACAGAGTCAGACATGACTGAAGCGACTTAGCAGCAGCAGCAGCAAAGAGGGCGGGTGTTCTTCCCAAAACATAAGGTCACCACCCCTTGGTTTAACACTGCATCAGTTAACGAAAGGGTACCATGCTCAACCTCAGAATAAGATACATACCATTGTCTCAAAAAGGACAGATATACCTTTGTTAGGTTGACATCCTTACCAACCCAACATAGGATTTTTTCACCCATGGACAGAGGAGCCTGGTGGGCTGCAGTCAATGAGGTGGCTAAGAGTCGGACATGACTGAGCAACTTCACTTTCACTCTTCACTTTCATGCATTGGAGAAGCAAATGGCAACCCACTCCAGTGTTCTCGCCTGGAGAACCCAGGGACAGGAGAGCCTGGTGGGCTGCCGTCATGGGGTCGCACAGAGTCGGACACGACTGACGTGACTTAGCAGCAGCAACCTTGGATTAAATGCTTGGCTATTTAATGTGGCCACCAATCTTGCTGATTAAATAGCAAAAGCACGTCTCTCTGCAACAGGCCGCTGTTCCCTACTGGGTGGTCTGAGGTCTTGTGGGTGATACAGGGCCAGAGTAATCTGGAGAGAAAGAGAGCATCCTTCGTAGAGAAGCTCATGAAATAGAGGAGGAGAAGCAGGAAGAGGGGACTTAGTGTATGTGGCTGCTTGATCTTTTTTTTTTAATTGAAGAATAGGTGATTTACAATACTGTGCTATTTTCAGGGATACAGCAAAGTGATTCATATATATATATATATATGCATACATATAGAGAGATATGAATATATATTCAAATGAATATATACATATTCATCAATGCCATTGGCCTGTAATTTTCTTTTTTGGTGGCGTTTTTGTCTGGCTTTGGTGTCAGTGTGATGGTAGCTTCACTGAATGTCTTTGAGAGCGTTCCCTCCTCTTCAGTCTTTTGGAAGAGTTTGAGAAAGACTGGTATAAGTTATTTGCATGTTTGGTAGGATTCACTTGTAAAGCAGATATATATAAGATTCTCTGGGATTGACATATACACACTGCTGCTGCTAAGTCGCTTCAGTCGTGTCCGACTCTGTGAGACCCCATAGACGACAGCCCACCAGGCTCCCCCATCCCTGGGATTCTCCAGGCAAGAACACTGGAGTGGGTTGCCATTTCCTTCTCCAAGGCATGAAAGTGAAAGTGAAGTCACTCAGTCGTGTTTGACCCTCAGTGACCCCGTGGACTGCAGCCTTCCAGGCTCCTCTGTCCATGGGATTTTCCAGGCAAGAGTACTGGAGTGGGGTGCCATTGCCTTCTCCATATACACACTACTATATATAAAATAACCAACAAAGACCTACTGAATATCACAGGGAACTCTACTCAGTATTTCATAATAACCTATAAGGGAAAAGAATTTGAGAAACTTCAAATCAAGATTAAAACTTGAATCTTCCAGCATCCACATACCTCAGCTTGGCCCCGATTCCCCTGAGTCAACCCGGTGGCCAAGAACACCTCCAGCAGAAGCATCTACGTCATGCACCTGTCTTGAAATCCAGCAAGAACAAACATCCTATTTGACAGGCACCTTTGTATACATTGGGGCTTCCCTGGTGGCTCAGATGGTAAAGAATCTGCCTGCAATGCAGGAGACCCAGGTTCAGTCCCTGGGAAGATCTGCTGGAGAAGGGAACGGCCACCTCCTCCAGCATTCTTGCCTGGAGAACTCCATGGACAGAGGAGCCTGGAGGGCTACAGTCCATGGGATCACAGTCATACATGACTGAGTGACTGACACTAGCAGTTCTTATACTGAATCCGCACGATAATGCTGAGAAGATGGGGGACACATTAAGGACCTCGGAGTCACTTGCTCCCAGGCCAGCACCAGCATCAGCACCACCTGTGAGCATCTTAAAAACACACAACTCTGGGTCCAGACCCACAACTCAGACTCTGCCCTTTAAAAGGATTGCTGGGGATTTGTCTGTACGCTGACATTGAGAAGCTCTGCTCTAGTATTTAGAGTTTAGAGACTATGTTTTATTTATCTTCACATTCCCAGCGGCAGTGTCGCTTAATAGCTCATACTCAAGGAATGTTAGTTGAAGAGAGAATAAATGATAGATGGATAGACAGCCAGATAGGCAGATGCCTGGACAGTTATATAAATAAACAAGATATAGTGTCTGATGGGACCCAGAAAACGTGAAGTGATCAAAGTCACAGAGGTATGGACCCCGCAGAATCCAGGTCATCTCTAGATTCATCTTCTTCCCATTTTTAATTTTGAGGTGAAGAAAGTGGGCTGCAAGGCCTGAGACGAGCCCTCCATTTGGACCGTGCGTGGGCAGAGGACAAACCACACTGCCGAGAAGGCACCCTTCTGTCAACATTTCAGATCACTGGGTCATGTTTACAGAGTATTTTTCACTGTCCGACTCAATGAAAGAAGCCACTAGATGTGGGGAAAAACCCACAGAGCCACTGTTTTCTGGCCACGTTGGAAATCAAATTATTCTGAGTAAGAGAAGTCAAGAGGAAGCGCTCTGCCTTACCCGAGATAACTGACTCTATTTTTATAAATGTGAACGCCACGACGACACTGAATCATCCAGAACTGGACGTTACGCTGTGGTGTGTCCTGCAGCCTAGACACGTCTCTGCCCTCCGTTCCCCTGGCATCAGCAAGTTCGCCGGAATGTATTAACCCGGGAGGGCAGAGCCTCCCTCGGAACCTGCCCCCGCCAAGTGGAAAATCCTATAGGTCCTGGCTCCCTACCATCCACCGTCTGTCACATCCCATCCATCACTCAGCCCAGGACAGGCTTGGAGGCTGCACGCTCCACAGATGCAGAGCCAGGACATCTCGCATCCAGAGGTTCAAAGGGGCTGGGGGAGACCCTCCGGCACTGACTCCCTCCCGAACGCACATGAAACTCTGCCAATGACCCAGGACAATGTCACCTCCATCAGAAGTCCGTGGATGAACTCTCCTTTGGGAATCTGTTTCCTGTCCCTCTAAACTGGAAGCCCTTGACCTTTTTTTGAGTCTTGAAACCTGTGAGAAGCTGATAAAGGCCCCTTTCCCTCTTCCAGGGAAAATGCACATGAATACAGTTCTTGCTTTTAATTTTAAGGGAACTTCTTAAGAGCTATTTGCAGAATCTCTAGGGTCCAGAAATTCTAGGTTAACAACCTCTGATAGAAATGCAAGCTTGAAGCGTTTTGCTCTGGTTTTCTAACATGCCTGAACCTTATCAAACGTCAACACCAATGAGAGTTGACTTAAACCTTTGGCCTAAAGGTTACTTAAGAAATGAGAGAGAAAAGGATTTGTGCAGAGTGGGAACTATACAGAGTCTGATCAGAGAAAACTGGCTTTGAGTCCCAATTCTTCATTTAATAGCTCTGGGTATTGGCAAAGCCCCTTCACCTCTCTGAGCTTCATTTTCTCATCTGAAAAGCAGGAATAATAACACTACCTCGTAGTTTTCAGACAACGCATTCAAAAAGTGACTACTGTGTGTTACGCTTTGGTGCTTAATACATATTATTTCACAGTCTCTCCCTTTCCTTTCCTTTTCCTTCACGAGAACTGACAGATTCCCCAAGAAAGCTTCTCCCTCTTACACACCTGAGCCCCCTCTTTGACTCCTCCCTTTATACTAAGACATTGATTGAGGAATTCTGCTAAAAATCCACCTGGGCTGAGGGAGTAACACCGACATCAACTGTCAAGAAACAATTTTCTTAACACTTCTTTCTATATGAGTCACTGGGGGAGGTACCGTGGGGGTGGTCCTCAGGGTGTAAGCTGAATTGAGCACAGTCCCCTAAAAAAGACAATACGACTTAAGGGTCATGGCGACCAAGAGCCAGGTGAGCCGTTCAGACAGTAAGTGCAGACCCAGGGGGGCATCTGAGGGTCTGGTGATCAGCGCTTGGGCTCAGAAGGGCAGGCAGACCACGGCTTGAATGCTGTTCCCCCGACTTACCACCTATAAAACACAGGGCAAGGTCACCTTAGTCTCCTGGTCTGAAAAAACAAACAACAGAGAAGGGCAATAATGAAACCTACTTCACAGGGCTGTATGTGGACTAAGGGACTTGCTTACATAAACGCCGAGTCTGAGATGCCCCTTAGGGCATTGAACAGATCAAAGCTATTCTCAAGCCTGTGTGAGGTGACGGTGCTGGAGGAGGCTGCTGGGGGGAGAGAAGACAATGGGCGGTGAAGAGCAGAGAGGATTCAGAGCGGGAAAGGAGATGGGAGCGAGAACAGGGGCTCACCCAGGAACCTGGTCACCGCCATCAAAGCTGGTGCCTCGCGGAAGAAGGATGCTGAACAGGGGACCGGAATCTGGCATCAGAATCTGGGTTACCACTGGGTGGTCCCAGGGGGAGGGGATATCTGAGACGCCACGAGGCTCCACAGGAGCCTAGGGCCGGGGAGCAGGAGTAAGCACGAGGGGACAGCGGGTGGCTGGCTCGCAGGCTGGGGGCAGGAGGACAGTGTGGGCCGTCAGCACCCAGAAGGCTGATCCCGGGGCCTGGCCCTCCCGCAAGAGCTGAGTTTCTTAAATCCAGATTGCTTTAGCGGCTACTGTTTTCAACAGTTACAGACTACGTGCTCAATAAATAACGTGCTGATTGATTTCTTCCTTGGATACTGTTGCCAGGAATGAAACTACCCGCACAGCAGCTCGGGTACAGGGTTATGAATGGCTGGCTTCCGACCTCTAAGGAACCGGAGTCCGACAGGTCTAGGCGGGGGTCGGCGGGGCCGTGGTCACACAGGGCAGCTCGACCCTGGCCCCAGTGATTCGGCAGAATTAATGTGCCCACCTCCCACATTCCCTAGAAAATTGCCGCTGTCACGCCTGACCTCTGCCTCCAAGAGGTCCCTAAGGGAACATGAGGAGGCAGATATGGTCAGAGAAACAGTAGGGTCTGCAGCAAAGACATTGCCCTCCTGATAGCTACATCAGCAAATAAGACAGAGGCAGACAGAACCTGCTCAGACATTGATGACAAGATGCGGGCGGGGGCCAAGGGGGCAGGGCAGGCCTGCAGTTCTCACGGACTCTTTAAAATTCTGCACAGTCTCCAAAGCCCAGAGGAGCCAGGTCATTAAAATCTTGTCTCTGCAGGCCAAGAATAGCTCAAGATTTATGCCCCATGTTGGAGAATCCTGCTTGGCCTGGTTGCTGCCTCTGGGTAAGAGGAACAATCTTGCTTCAATCAGCTCCAAGGCTGGGGCTCACGGGCCAGGCTTCCCAAGGTCTAAAGGGGCCAGAGCCCGCCCACCCTCACCCCACCCCGAGAAGGCACTCAGGAGACACCCGGAGGGTAAGCACCACGCTCAGGGCTGTGAGTTGCAGAGGAGGCACTAGCTGTGTGACATGGACGGGTCACTTAACCTCTCTGAGCCTCAGCTTCCTCATCTGTAAGGTGGGAACAAAGAAAGTCCCCTTCCAAGGACTGTGGTGAGGGTCAGTACAGGCGATGCTCACAGGATGGTGCTTGAAACCAAGTAAGCAAAGAGAACAGGAACTGTTGTTTTCCACGACGGCATCTCTCTCAAGTTCAGGGAAAACACAGAAGCGAAGGATATCCAGGTAACTAAGAACATTCTCCAGGAGGTGGCTCTCCTAGGGTGCCCTGCGGGCCGAACGAGAAACAGACGGGGTGAGGCGGGTCCTTGGAGCACCACCCCGTGTGCCCAGAGCAATGCCTGAGGTCAAGTCAATGTTTCCACAACAAGGCTGCCACCAAAAGTGATACAAACGGGTCACACGTGCTCAACCACTGCTTCCAGGACACGCCCTGGTCATTTGAACCATCTCAGAAACGCTCCATCCTAGAAACCCTGGGATGAGGGGCTGAAATACTAGCCAGGAACCTGGAACCACAGCTTCCCTGGAAAATCAACAGGGGCCAAGGTCTCCGAGTGCAGCTGAGGAGGAAGGCTGTCTGATCAGATGCTCCTGAAAGAGACAGAAGATACCAACCTCGCGTGGAATTAAGTCTCAACAAGCAGAGCAACGACACGCACCGGATAAAGCAAAGCTCTCCCTCCGATGAGGCCGGGGCTGCCGGGCACGCCTTATGAGGTGCAGGCTTTGACAGTCTGCAGGGAACCCTGGGGAACTGCACTTCCCAGAGTATCTGTGGAAACCATCCCGGAGTATGCTCCATTTTTAAAAGGTTCCGTGCTCAGAGGGTTTGGGAACTCTGAAAGGAGAAAGGAACCCCCATCGTCCATTTGCAACACAGGAGAAATGGACCAAGAGGCCCTGCAGTTTGTCTGAAGCTAGAAGTGTTCGATTTTGCGGGAGACCCCCCTGGACCACAATTTGTGGGGGTGCCAGAGCTCTGCTATGGAAGAAAAGCCAGCCTGGGGGTCTGTACTCTGCTGCTAAGCTAGGCGTCACTTCCCATCCCCAGGACCCCACACTCATGACCTGCCAGCCCCCCAGCGAGCCCACCAGCAACAGCCAGCCAGGCCTAATGACACCAGGGCAGAAATGAACACACAAGGAACCTAGGGGTTGAGGTAGGGGCTTGCAGAAATCCAGAAATCTCTGGATTTCTGCCTCTCTTGCTAAGTCTTCAGAGAGACTCGTATCCTACATTACTAACATGCCTTCTTGGAAAAAATCATAATCTCATTGGCTAAAAGTAATTTTGAAACTGTATACAACTTGTTGACTGTCCTCCTAGGCACATGGAGTTGGCAAATATTTACTTACTGACCAAAAGGACATCATACAAGATGTGCTGCTTGGTAATTTGCTTTTTTGTGTGTGTGAATTCACATTAATAGATGTATGTTATTGTGCCTATTCATACACAATAAACAAAAAGACATTTCTGCTTTTAATAATGTTCTTGGAATCTAAGCTTTGGGTGTGAAGGCCCAGGCAGAACTAGCTGAAGAATTTTTCTGATAGCACCCTTGTCAGTGAGATGTTATTAACCTCATTTTGTGGATGAAATGGCTGAGGCCCATAATGGTGCCTGAGGAAGGTCAGACAAGCTGTACACAGTGGACTGGGGCCCAGAGCTGAGGCTTCCTCCTTCCTGGAGCAGCCAACAGTCTTCCTTTCAGGCTGTTCCTGAGAGTCTTGGGACTGAAAAAGCGCCAGAGGTCAGTTCAGGTTTGTTCTGATTACATAACACCAGGTGCAAAGAATGAGTCGGCTCTGTGCCGCCTTTCTTTAGCCATTTCACCCAAAAGCCGATTGGAATAGTGTTTCTCCCACTGGATTATATACGAAAAAGCCAACACAAAGGTCTCCTTATTTGCAGCGCCGGGATGACTGTCCGAGGCCAAGGGGCTGCAGACAGCCTATTCTGTGGAGGTGAGGCGCTGGCGGGTGTGCCTGACGGTGAAGGGTCCATTTAAGCCCCAGGCCCTCCCCACCCAGGGCTCCTTCCATGGGAAATGGCCTCACGTCAGAGTGCAGGATCTACTGTCTGGGTAGACCATGCTGGGCTGCATCATAAACAACAGCAAACCGCAACCCCTGGTTTGTCATTGACAAAATCAATAGAAGAATTTAAGGAAAAGAGCCCTTCGGAAGATTCACATGGAGAGAGGGAAGCAGAAGGGGAGATCACTCGGGGCCCTCCAATACCCTCCCCACAGGGGTCACTGAACCCACGGATGCAGAGTGTGTGCTAAGCAGTCCAGGACCACAGGGGACCCATCTTCCTGCCTCTCTCTTGCAGGCACCCCTGGTCCAAGCTGTGTGTACATGAAGCTGAATGCCTAGGTTTGTATAAAATGTTCCCTACTCAACCTTCCCCCTGGAGGAGGGCATGGCAACCCCTCCAGTATTCTTGCCTGGAGAATCCTATAGACAGGAGCCTGGTGGGCTATAGCCCATGGGGTCGCAAAGAGTCAGGCTCAACTGAGTGTGCCTCCAGCAACATCAGCTAAACCTTCCCTGGCCCGAGCAACCCCGCTACGCCCCCAGTAAAGGAGTCTCTGGCTGGAATGTGGACCAGTTTGATCCCAAGCAAATAAGAGGAGCATCCATGTACCTCTCCTTCAGGGAGCCTTGTGCCCCCAGGGACCCAGGACATCATGCCCATTCCTGCCACCCAGCTGGGGCCCGATCGTGAGCTCTGAGTGCGGGACTGGCTGCAGACTCCATCTGGCTCTGTCCCTCGGATCTTCTGGCCTCCAGAGACCCCGTGAGTTTCGGATCCATGGGTGCAAACAGCCTGCTGCCCCAGTGTGGATCTGTGAACACAGAGGCCTGAGTTTGTCACCTGGAACAAACTCCCTGTTTTAGTCTTGGCAAAAAAAAAAAAAAACAGACAAACCCAGAACTTATCAGGCTGCCGACTCTGCACTGCTGGGAGCTAGCAGACTTCACTCCCATAGACTCACACAAACTTGGCCACGGGCTTCCCCGGTGGCTCAGTAGTAAAGAATCTACCTGCCAGTGCGAGAGACATGGGTTCGATCCCTGATCCAGGAGGATCCCACATGCCTCGGAGCAACTAAGCCCGTGAGCCACAATTATTGAAATTGTGCTCTGGAGCCTGGGAGCCACAGTGACTGAGCTTGTGTGCCTCGGAGCCCGTGCTCGGCAAAAGGAGAAGCCACCGCCGTGAGGAGCGGCACGTCTAGAGAGTAACGCTCGAGCACCGCAACTAGAGAAAAGCCCGTGCAGAAATGAAGACCCAGCACAGATGAAAATAAATGAAATTTAAAGTAAAAATCATTAAAAGAAACAGACTCGGCCACGTGCCCCCTGGGAGTCCCTGATTTATAGGAACCATCTTGCCTATTATGAAGGAGCCACCAGGTGAGCTGCTTCCAGGGCCTGTGCTAACTCCGCGGCTCGCCCTGGCCCTGGTGTCCCAGCAAGTCTGAGGAGGGGCTTTAAGCCACCGTCTAAAGATGCCAGCTCTTGGGAGCTTCAGGCCTGCTCTGGGCTGAGCTGGGCCTTCCCCCATCTGTATTTCTAGGGAGGGCCCAGTCTGCACCCAGTACTCAGCCCGTCTCCCTGAGCGTGTAGCCAAGGGGACATGTATCCCCTGGCTGTGCCCGCCACGGTGTTTGACTTCAACTGGATTCAGTGGACACTTGCTGGACGAGTAAGCAAACAGCTTCCTTCCTTCCTGATCCACCTGGACCAGTGCTTTGCCTTCTCCCAAGGCTGCATCTGACAGAACGTGGTCCACTGGAGAAGGGCATGGCAAACCATTTCAGCATTCTTGCCTTGAGAACCCCATGAACAGCATGAAAAGGCAAAAAGATAGGACACTGAGAGATGAACTCCCCAGGTCGGTAGGTGCCCAAAATGCTACTGGAGGTCAGTGGAGAAATAACTCCAGAAAGAATGAAGAGACAGAGCCAAAGCAAAAATTACATCCAGCTGTGGATGTGACTGGTGATGGAGGTAAAGTCCGATGCTGTAAAGAGCAATATTGCACAGGAACCTGGAATGTCAGTCCATGGATCCAGGTAAATTGGAAGTGGTCAGACAGGAGATGGCAAGAGTGAACACTGACATTTTAGGAATCAGCCAACTAAAATGGACTGGAATGGGTGAATTTAACTCAGATGACCATTATATCTACTACTGTGGGCAAGAATCCCTTAGAAGAAAGGGAGTAGCCACCACAGTCAACAAAAGAGTCCAAAATGCAGTACTTGGATGCAATCTCAAAATGACAGAATGATCTCTGCTCATTTCCAAGGCAAACCATTCAGTATCACAGTGATCCAAGTCAATGCCCCAACCAGTAATGCCCAAGAAGCTGAAGCTGAACAGTTCTATGAAGACCTACAAGACCTTTTAGAACTAACACCCAAAAGAGACGTCTTTTTTGTCATAGGAGACTGAAATGCAAAAGTAGGAAGTCAAGAAATACCTGGAGTAACAGGCAAATTTGGCCTTGGAGTACAGAATGAAGCAGGGCAAAGGCTAATAGAGTTTTGCCAAGAGAACACACTGGTCATAGCAAACACCCTCTTCCAACAACACAAGAGAAGACTCTACACATGGACATCACCAGATGGTCAACACC
>SJYC01065703.1:0-11359 GCA_006408675.1 Madoqua kirkii | reverse complement strand
GGTCACAAAGAGTCACGACTAAGCCACTTTCACAGATACCTTGCAGAAGGAAATGCCAGCCCACTCCAGTACTCTTGCCTGGAGAATTATATGGACAGAGGAGCCTGGAGGGATACAGTCCATGGGGTTGCAAAGAGTCACTGAGTGATGGACAAACAT
Source organism: Madoqua kirkii (assembly GCA_006408675.1). Lineage (NCBI taxonomy): Eukaryota > Metazoa > Chordata > Mammalia > Artiodactyla > Bovidae > Madoqua > Madoqua kirkii. Next base: position 11,200 of record SJYC01065703.1, on the reverse strand, counting down.
AGATACCTAGGTGTGGAGTAGCTGGACCCAGAGTCATTCTGTTTAACTTTTTAGGAAGCACCAGACTGTCTTCCATTCAAATGTTATTTTATTTTCCGTCCTTCTCATTCATCAGCACTGAACATGGAGAGGACAGACCTGGACCCCTGGAGAGGCAGTCAAGCTGCAAGTGTTGCAGAGAAGAAGCGAATCTGACTCCATGTTGGAATTGTTTCTTTGACTTGCTTTTCATTGCTTCTGTTACTATAATCATACAGAAGGGCCTACCTCAGAGAATTCTGCCCCTCTGCCTGACTGCTTAACTAAAGTGCCTTTGTTCAGAACCCTCTCCACATGCAGATGGCAGGAAGGAAGGAATTAACACATACCCCTGTCCGAGGCTTGCCATTCTAGCTGTTTGCAAGATTCATGGCCTTTTCCCCCACTCCATCTCTGATCTATACAAGAACGTGGCACCCAGTTCCCAATAAGACAGTTATTTGCAGGCACTAGCTGCCAATTTCTTGGTCAACCGGCTCCCCCATTAAAGTCTCTTCCTTGCCTCAGCCCCTCTTCTCTCGGATTCATTGGCCCACTGTGTGGCAAGCAGGGTGAGCTTGGACTCAGTAACAAAAGTTGCTAGGAGTTCCTTTAGAGGCAGAAGATTTCTCAGCACAAGAGTCTCAGAGAGAAGGGAAGGGGCCGGGCGAGGTCCACAGGGGCAGGCGGAAGGGAGGGAATTCGAAGGTCTGTAGAGGGAGGAGCTGTCTTCTCGGAAATAAGCCACCTGAGAGCCTAGCTGAGATGCTCGTGCCCTGGTGCCTGTGACGTCCAGCTGAGAGCGTAGCCCCAAGAAAAATCCCTGTAAGGCAGGCCTAAGGAGCAACGCTTCTGAAAGAGGAGATCTGGACCAGGCATGCGCCCCTCCTCCCCAGGTGCTCTGCAGGCTGGCCGCAGCCAATGGCAGCCCCTCCATGTCTCCATCCGGAGAAGCTTCCCGCCAGGCTCTTACTGATGCCCCAGCATCTCACTCGAGCACCAACCTTCCCAGGAGAGCCTTCCTGGCTGCCCACCCCCCACCCAGGCTGGTCATGCCCACTTGCTCAGCACGTCTCCACCACCAGGCTGCTGGCTTTCTGTTCATCACTCCATGAAGTTGTGTTCCTCAAAATGACACCTGTCTCCCCAAAACCTAGCATGGTTGAAGCTCTTAACATATTTTTGGAGAGGTGAAGGATATTTCCCAGGTAAGTTTCTGCAGTCAAGGGCATTGGTACGTACTGAAATAGGGCCTCTCTTGACCTCGGAACTCCTGACTTGGGGGCTGGAGAATTCTTTGCTAGTGGGGGGCAGGCGGTCCCTGTGCATTGTGGGATATTCAGCAGCACCCTTGGCCTCAACTCACCGGATGCCAACACCCTTCAACCCACTCCCAACAACTGAAATGCTTCTAGACTTTGCCGAATTTCCCCTGGGGATTGGGGTGGGGTGGCGGGAGCGGGTTGTGGACCACGTCCAGTGAGAACCTCTGCACCAAGATCCAGGCAGGGCCCCTTGGGGACATTCTAAAAGTGCACAGCCTGAATGTGGACTCCAGACAATGTATGAAATCTCATCAGAAATACATTTATTATCATCTCCTGAATGATTTATAACTTTATATATCTTGTGAATAATTAAGAAACGGGCCTGGGAACCTCTTCCAACAGATCGTCTGATAGGAATCTTAAATCATTTGCATAAGATATTGACCATGGTCTGATTCATTATTTACAAACCTCACTAAAGCCTGGGCTGTGGAAATGCTGTGTCAAAGCAGTTCCCATCCAGATCTTATTTAAAAAGAGCTTAGAAAATTTGGAGGGAGGGGGAGGGGAGATAAAACTTTATAAAGGCCAAAACTTCCCGATGGAGGAAATTTCACCCAAAGTTTGTTTAACAGAAGAGGGTGAGGTTCGGGGAGGAGGAACGCCCAGAATTGTAGCCCCAGGTGAAGTGTATCCTAATTAGAAAGGGATAGGTGAAATATTTGCTCAATCATTTCATATTCTTGAGCTCCATATATACTGACTTCCTTTGGGGGACCTTCCTTCCTATGCCCAGAGAGGAAAAATCACATCCATTGAGCAGGGACGGATGAGAAAATGAGGCCTCCTCATCTCAAAGTCCATGTGGCTGGACAAGGTTGCTCCCCAGTGGCTTCCATCTCCCAAGACCAGCAGGTCCCCCACCTCGCTCCACGCCACTGTGAAGGTTCCAGGTGGGGAGGTGAAGCCTGCGATTCTGGAATGTTCCTGAGCAAAAGAACATCCCACATAGAGGATCCGGCTGGAAATGCTGATTCGGGGACCACATCCATGGAGATCATCCTTCTGTCATTCTGAGGCAGGACCCAGATGGTATTTTTTATATATATATACTTTCTATGATGGGCTCTATGCCAGAACACAGGTAAGACAAGGACCTCGCTGAGAAATGCCACCCTAGAGAGGAGAAGGGCCCAAGGACTTGCAGAGGCTGCACCCACGGGGCCCTGGAGACACATTCCAGCACCCAGATGCTCTGTAGCTCTGGTCAGCTGACACAAGATTTTGATTGGGTGACACCATACACAGTAAAAAGGGGTCCCAGGGGGCTCAGTGGTCAAGAATCACCTGACAATGCAGGAGACTTGGGTTCAATCCCTGGGCCTTGGGAAGAATTCCTGGAGGAGGAAATGGCAACCCACTCTAGTATTCTTGCCTGGAGAACCCCATGGACAGAGGACTCTGGAGGGCTATGGTCCAAGGAGTTGCAAAGAGTTGGACATGACTTAGAGACTAAAACAACATAGTAAAACTGGATGTTAGTCAAAGGGAACTAGGAATTTGTGTATTTTCAGTTTTGTCACAAATCCAAACGTCCAGTCATTTAGCAATAATGTAGGCCTTTCAAATTTTAGCATCTAGGGACTTAAGAAGAAAGGATCCAACATACAGATTCTTAAGATCTATCCCCAGAAAATCCAGTTCAGTAGACTGAGGAGGGCAGGACTCTGGGATTTTAACAAGCACTGCGATTCATGTAGTGGCAAGCACACTACTGCCAGAGGCCGCTTGTGAACCCCTAGTTCCACGGGTCTTGGAACAGCAAGGCTACCAGAGACCCGTGAAACATGCGGCCTTGGGCAAGACCATCCTAAGAGCCCCAATTCCCAGGGTGATGAGCAGACATCAGTTCTAGAGAGAGGCAGCGCAATCAGCTCTGAGCTGTGAGCTGTGCAGAGTTGAGCTGGGAGAGGCGAGGGAAGGGGCCGGCCTGGCACCCACCTGCAGCCCATGCTCACACCCGCAGAGCGCCTGGTCCTGCTGGAGATGCTCTGACTGGGGCACCTGGGTTCTGCACGCCGGGATCACAGCTGGGGAGAGGGGGTCGCAGCCTCTCCTTGACGAAAGCTCCATCCAGAGTCAAGACAAGCTGCACCCCCTCCGTGATCAAGGGGCCTATCTGTCCCTTTTGGCTCACTGTCCTCCAAATTCCCGGCCAGCAATTACCATTCTCAAGAAGGGTCCTCTCCGCAGCCTCCATGTCCAGAGCACGGCCCCTGTCTCCTGGGCCACACACCTGCCCAGGCCAGCCCCTCCCACCAGGGAGGCCCACTTCCCATTCCTGGGGTTTCAGTGCAGACTACAGCTTGTCTACTCAGACCGATGTAGACTGCAGTATAACCCTTGTACTGGTCTCCAATTTTTCTTTTCTTTTAATGTTTATTAGAATACAGTTTATTTACAATGTTGTGTTACTTTCTTTTGTACAGCCGAGTGAATCAGTTACACATATACATAAATCCACTCTTTTTAAGATTCTTTCCCCATATAAGGCTGTTACAGAGTACTGAGTAGAGTCCCCTGTGCTCTGTAATAGGTCCTTATTATCTATTATTATCTATTATTTTATCTATTATTTTAAACAAGAAGAACTTTTTAAAATTTATTTGGAGCACCGGGTCTTAGTTGAGAAATGCCAGATCTGCAATCTTGGTTGGGGCGTGTAGGATCGAATTACCTGACCAGGGATCAAACCCGGGCCCCTGTACTGGACGTGAAAGCCTTAGCCAGGCAAGTCCCTAGTTATCTGCTTTATATGTAGTTGTGTGTGTGTGTCAGTCCCAATTCTGATTCATTTCTGAGTCCGAATCTTCTGTCCCCAATGGGACTGGAAGCCACTGGAAGACAGGACTCTGGACATGCCCACCTAACTCACCTCAACTCTAGGCAGGGGCTGAGTCCAGAGTGGGGGCTTCAACAAATCCCCCCCTCAAGTACTGATGAGACTCTCCCTCTGCCCTGCTTTCCCACTGACCATTAGATTCAAGCGTCACTAAGGCAGCACTCAGTGGGAATGGAAAGGGAGAACTTTGCTGTGGACCCACTGGGTCCTAATTCCAGGCCCACCACTACCCATGCAATGCAATCTCCAACCGGTTCCCTAACTTCTCTGAGCCTGGATTTTCTCATCTTAAAAATGTGGGCGGAAACTCAACAAGAAAAAAATAAAGCATCTGATTCAAAAATGGACAAAGGACTTGAGTAGATATTTCTCCAGAGAAGATATGCAAATATGGCCAACAAGCACATAGGAAGATGCTCAGCATCACTGATCACTAGAGAAATGCCCGTCAAAACGATAGGGAGGTACCATCTCACACCTACAGGGGGGCTGCCATCCAAAACGCAGAAAGCGAGTATTGAGGAGGCCGCGGGGAAACTGGACTCCCAAATGGATGTGTGTAGACCATGTTCATGGAGGCATTATTCACAATAGCCAAAACAGGGAAGCAACCCAAGTGTCCACAAGCACGCAGTCCGTGTGTGTGGTATGTGTGTAATGCAATGCTATTCAGCCTTAAATAGGAGGGAAAATCCCTTAGTATGTTACAACATACGTTAACCTTAAGGACTTGATGCTAAATGAAATAACCCAGCCACAAAAAACAAACACTGTATAAGTTCACTTACGCAATGTCTTTAGAGGAGACAAATTCACAGAGACAGTGAGTACGGTGGTGGCTGCAAGGGCTGCAGGGGAGGGAAGGGGCATTATTGTTTAATGGGCACAGAACGTCAGCTCTGTGAGATTGAAAGAGCTTGTGGATGGACGTTGGTGGTGGTGCTCATGGCTGCACAAGTATGAAGGTTCTTAATGCCACTGAACTTAAACATGGTTCAGATTGTAAATTTCATGTTTTATGTATTTTACAAATAAAAGGGAAAATGAGGAGGGTCATAGCCAGCATAGATGTTCTCTTAAAAATCAAATGAGATGTGAAAGTACCGGCACACCTGAACGTTTCCTCTCCCCACCTCTTCCTCCTGGTCATGAGAATGCATGTGCTTGAGCCAACATCAGGAGCAGAATGTGACAGCAAGTGGGGTCCAGGCAGCCGGCATTCTGCCTCAGGGGCTCCCCTCATAGAACTTATTCCTCATCAGTAAATGAAGAGGGAATCTCACCAGCTCCAGGAGCCCAGAGCCCCTCTCCAATAACAGTCAAGGGTTTCTGGTGTCCATAGCTTATGACCCCAGGCACACAGGTTCAGCATATGCCCACCTGAGTGTTATGGGCTGAACTGTGACATCCCCTAATCTCTCCCCTGCAAAAATTGACATGTTGAGGTCCTAACCCCCAGGACCTCAGAATGTGACCTTACTTGGAAGTAGGCTCTTTACACAGGCAATTGAGTTAACAGGAGGTCAGTGTGACTGGTAGCCTACAAAAAGGGAAAGTGTGGACACAGAGAGACACACACAGGGAGGATGCCACATGACACGAAGGCAGAGATGGGGTGGCGCGTTTAAGATTCTTTCCCCATATAAGGCTGTTACAGAGTACTGAGTAGAGTCCCCTGTGCTCTGTAATAGGTCCTTATTATCTATTATTATCTATTATTTTATCTATTATTTTAAACAAGAAGAACTTTTTAAAATTTATTTGGAGCACCGGGTCTTAGTTGAGAAATGCCAGATCTGCAATCTTGGTTGGGGCGTGTAGGATCGAATTACCTGACCAGGGATCAAACCCGGGCCCCTGTACTGGACGTGAAAGCCTTAGCCAGGCAAGTCCCTAGTTATCTGCTTTATATGTAGTTGTGTGTGTGTGTCAGTCCCAATTCTGATTCATTTCTGAGTCCGAATCTTCTGTCCCCAATGGGACTGGAAGCCACTGGAAGACAGGACTCTGGACATGCCCACCTAACTCACCTCAACTCTAGGCAGGGGCTGAGTCCAGAGTGGGGGCTTCAACAAATCCCCCCCTCAAGTACTGATGAGACTCTCCCTCTGCCCTGCTTTCCCACTGACCATTAGATTCAAGCGTCACTAAGGCAGCACTCAGTGGGAATGGAAAGGGAGAACTTTGCTGTGGACCCACTGGGTCCTAATTCCAGGCCCACCACTACCCATGCAATGCAATCTCCAACCGGTTCCCTAACTTCTCTGAGCCTGGATTTTCTCATCTTAAAAATGTGGGCGGAAACTCAACAAGAAAAAAATAAAGCATCTGATTCAAAAATGGACAAAGGACTTGAGTAGATATTTCTCCAGAGAAGATATGCAAATATGGCCAACAAGCACATAGGAAGATGCTCAGCATCACTGATCACTAGAGAAATGCCCGTCAAAACGATAGGGAGGTACCATCTCACACCTACAGGGGGGCTGCCATCCAAAACGCAGAAAGCGAGTATTGAGGAGGCCGCGGGGAAACTGGAGCTCCCAAATGGATGTGTGTAGACCATGTTCATGGAGGCATTATTCACAATAGCCAAAACAGGGAAGCAACCCAAGTGTCCACAAGCACGCAGTCCGTGTGTGTGGTATGTGTGTAATGCAATGCTATTCAGCCTTAAATAGGAGGGAAAATCCCTTAGTATGTTACAACATACGTTAACCTTAAGGACTTGATGCTAAATGAAATAACCCAGCCACAAAAAACAAACACTGTATAAGTTCACTTACGCAATGTCTTTAGAGGAGACAAATTCACAGAGACAGTGAGTACGGTGGTGGCTGCAAGGGCTGCAGGGGAGGGAAGGGGCATTATTGTTTAATGGGCACAGAACGTCAGCTCTGTGAGATTGAAAGAGCTTGTGGATGGACGTTGGTGGTGGTGCTCATGGCTGCACAAGTATGAAGGTTCTTAATGCCACTGAACTTAAACATGGTTCAGATTGTAAATTTCATGTTTTATGTATTTTACAAATAAAAGGGAAAATGAGGAGGGTCATAGCCAGCATAGATGTTCTCTTAAAAATCAAATGAGATGTGAAAGTACCGGCACACCTGAACGTTTCCTCTCCCCACCTCTTCCTCCTGGTCATGAGAATGCATGTGCTTGAGCCAACATCAGGAGCAGAATGTGACAGCAAGTGGGGTCCAGGCAGCCGGCATTCTGCCTCAGGGGCTCCCCTCATAGAACTTATTCCTCATCAGTAAATGAAGAGGGAATCTCACCAGCTCCAGGAGCCCAGAGCCCCTCTCCAATAACAGTCAAGGGTTTCTGGTGTCCATAGCTTGTGACCCCAGGCACACAGGTTCAGCATATGCCCACCTGAGTGTTATGGGCTGAATTGTGACATCCCCTAATCTCTCCCCTGCAAAAATTGACATGTTGAGGTCCTAACCCCCAGGACCTCAGAATGTGACCTTACTTGGAAGTAGGCTCTTTACACAGGCAATTGAGTTAACAGGAGGTCAGTGTGACTGGTAGCCTACAAAAAGGGAAAGTGTGGACACAGAGAGACACACACAGGGAGGATGCCACATGACACGAAGGCAGAGATGGGGTGGCGCGTCTACAAGCCAAGGAACACGGAAGACTTGGAGCAAACCACCCGCAGCAAGAAGAGCGGGCTGGCACCTTTCCCCATCACAGCCTCAGAAGGGACCAGCCCTGCTGACACCTTGATCTCGGCCTTCCAGCCTCCAGAAATGCTAAAGAGTAGACCTCTGTGGTCAAGCTGCCCAGTTTGTAGACCATTGTTCCAGCCGCTGACCTAGCAATCAAATATACCGAGTCCTGATAGACAGTGTGGATTTAGAGTCTTGGAAGTTGCACAGAGCCCTGGAAGCTGCCTGGGAACAGAGGCAGAGGCTGTGCCTGCCAGGGATGCATGCATCTTGCAAAGCCCCTCCCGAGGACTCTGGCTGGGGAGGGGCAGCCCGAGAGAGGCACCTACAGTGCCGAGGACAGGGCCTCAGCAGCCCCCGGTGGTTTATTATTTATAAGGCTCTGTCATCATTCTGCTCTAGCTCACTTCAGAGAGTTTTTAATATTTCAGAAACAGATGAGCCTCGCATTGCCCAAGCTGATCCGTGCTCTTAGTCATACAGATCACTTCCTCCCAAGGAATGAGGCAAGATGACTTCAAGTTAAACATCTCAGAGGTTGTGCAGAGGGAAGGAGCTGCTCCCCCTGGAGGCTCCAGCACCCCTAAACGGAGCTGGGACATAGCCATCAGGAGCACCTGGCTGCTCTGAGCCCAGGTTGCCTCTGTCCATCCCCCACTGCCCTACCTGTTACCATCAGTTGCCATCTGCTGGGTGCTGGGCCAGTCCCTCTGTGCCTGCTACCCCCACGGACCCTTCCAATACTGCTACCCACCCCCCATCTCAGAGAAAAAGAAAACTTGGGTCCAAAGAAGTTCAGTTAACATGCCAGAAGCTCCCTTGATGGTGATCTGAAGCCAGGATTCTAGTCCAGCTCTAAAGCCCAAACACCCAGCTCCTCCTCCCGACTGAGCCATCCTCCTGAAGGTCATCCTGGGGGAAGGCGACAGTGACGGCAAAGATCCGGGGTCAGACCCCCAGAGCCATGGGGACACAGCCAGCCGTGGGCGTCTGATTAGCACAGCTGGGGCGCCTGCCAAGTGGGTGTGGGCCCTCGCTTCATAATCCTCAATCTAGACTATAAAAGGAATTTAAGATTCTTTTTTTTTAAGGTGACGCCTGCAGCAAGGCTTCATGAAGCCTTGGAAAGAAGAGGGGTTTGCCCAGGTCTTTCCCTGGCATGATCTTTAAGAGATCTGCTGGGGTCTCCCTTCCCCACCGCCCTGGCCCCAAATCTCAGAGCCTGTCCTACCCACTGTCTGAGGACCCACATCCCTGGGACAGAGGCAGAGATCTGACACAGAACCACCTGCAATGTGGACATACAACAGGGAGGGGAGGGGCCCAGATTTTTGGACATCCTGGGATGGGGGAGGGCAGCTGCTCCCTAGGGTGGGCAAGGCAGGGGACATGTCTCTGGGGCCTTTGAGGGGGCGCCCTGGGCTGTCGAGGGGAGGCCTGCCCTGGATTCAAGCTTCTACTTTCACTGAACAGCCCACTGCCGCTTACCAGGGTCCCGCAGAAACCTGGAAATGCCTGTTTCAGATCATGCTTTGTCTCACATCCATTACAATTTGTTTTGACTAAATTAAATTTAATTTCAAAGGCTTCCCTGGGCCTAGGAGAAGGACAGGGAGTTGGGGTAAGAACTGTGTTGCCAAGGAGTAGTTTCTTGAGGTCAACCTGCTCGTCTTCACGCCCGCCCCCGCCCCCAGTCACATGCCCTCGGGCCCTTGGACGGCCAGCGGTGCTGGACAAACACCCGGCTCTCCGAGTGCCCTGGAGAGAGTGGGCACCCAAGGGACAGTGAGTCCCCTCCACCCCTCTCTTCATGCCTGGGCACGGTGTCCTAATGGGGAGGCAACAACAAGCACCCGCGTCATCCCCGACGATAACCAAGGAGACCCTGGCGGGCCTCCCCGACGGCCGGCCCGCCCTCCGGGTCTGCAAGGACAAAGTTTAGCACTGAGGGCCTGGCTTCTGGCTCCAGCCGCATCTGCCTCTGTGCTCCCTTCAGTGCCGCGATTCACTATGTTTCTCCGGGATGACGGGCCCTCCGAGGGGCATTCCTCCGGGCACTTTCACCACGGATGTCCAACTCTGAGATGAAAGAGCGTTGTCCCGGCTGCGGGACTCTCAGGACACGCAGGTGGGAGACTGCGGTGGTCCAGGGAAAGCCACTGTGCTGGCCCCAGGGAGGCCCTTGGGACAGTCTCCTCCAGGGCGTTTATGGAGCCCGGGGTGACGGCTGGAAGAGCAGGGAACCAGGCTAGAAGACACCAGAAGGACCACATCCCTGTCTCCCACCCCCTTCCTCCCCTTTCTTCAAGCCCCAGGCCATCGCGCCTTCCTCCAGGCTCTGGGGTCCAGAAGCTGGGTCTCTGCAGCCCCTTGGCACACGGTGTCAGCCACACCAGGCTCCTGCCCACAGGGACCGGCAGCACCAGCGGGGGCATGGGGATCTGGGTGAGGAGGAGAGAGGGCTGATGCACAGACGGGTCCACGTGGAGGGAGATGAAAGCCTCCTCAGCCCTGGGCACCTAGAAGTCCTCGAGAGCATGGTCACTGGCCTCCCCACCCCACGCGTCAGCGGCAGGGCCTCAGTGTTGACACTGAACAGCTTCCAAGGTGAGAAGGGAAGAGCTCCAAGTGCCCCGGCCGAGTGGAGCCTAGACGCGACTCCCCGGCCCCCCAATCCTCAACTCCCGGCTCTTTCTAACGGGCCGCCCAGCGTCAGGGCCAGCTCGGCGCCCCAGTCGGACACGTGCACACACACAGAAGGTGGACGCTCACAGCGTCCGGCTCGCCCCGCCCGCTGCGCCAGGTAACGGCAGCCCAAAGCACGTGGGGCGCGTGGCCACGGGCAGCAAAGTGCAGGCTGTCCCAGGCGTGATGGGTCCTCGGGGCGCCCTCTCTTCCACAGGGACCACAGCGTCTGTGTGTTCTCTTTGCTGTGTTTTCAGATGATCTAAAGTAGCCAAGGGCTGGGGGAGGGGAGCAGACAGGCAGGAGAAGTGAGGACCAAGGACCTCCTTTCTCCGCCTTCACCACTGGGTTACCTCCAAGGCTCCCCCTCCGGCCCAGAGCAAGCCTGGTGGGGCCTGGGATGGCACCCCTCCCAGGACAGAAGCCTTCGCATCCTATCGACTTCCCTGGCCTTGCTGCCCCAACACAGAGGCTGGCCTCCTTCTCTGTAGGCTGTGAGCCGCCCTCCCCAACTGGCTGTTCTGTCCTGAGTCCGTGGCCCTTCCCTACCCATCTCCCAGCCCCACCAGGGGAACAGAGCTGACCTTGGGCAGCCTGACCTGAATGGCAGGCAGGCGGGGGGAGGGGGGGGGGCGCGGGGGGGGCAGGGA
>SJYC01065702.1:0-23525 GCA_006408675.1 Madoqua kirkii | reverse complement strand
TTTAACATTTCCCTTAACCTTTAAGCCACACAGAGGAGTTTAGGAGGAACTGCAGGCCTGGTTTACAGGGAAGAAAACTGAGGCTCATAAAGAAGCACATGATGTGGCTTAGACTGAGTGGAAGTCTGTCCAGCCTCAGAAGCCAGGCGCTTTCCTTTACATCAATCACTGAAAGGTCTGACTTCCAACCTGAACGCTGAAGAACTCAGAAACAAACCTCCCAAACCCCTTCACCTGATCCTCACTGGACTGACTGATTTTATTAAGAAACCAAGAGTTGCTGGGTATCCTTCCCATTTCTGTACCCCTCCTAGGTTTTCTGAGCAGCTCTACATACAGTATCACATGTTGATGGGATGATCCATCAGGGGCTTCCCTGGTGGCTCAGTTGGTAAAGAATCTGCCTGCAATGCAGGAGACCCCAGTTCGATTTCTGGGTCAGGAAGATCCACTGGAGAAGGGATAGGCTACCCACTCTAGGATTCTTGGGCTTCCCTTGTGGCTCAGCTGGTTAAGAATCTGCCTGCAATGCAGGAGACCTGGGTTCGATTCCTGGGTTGGGAAGATCCCCTGGAGAAGGGAATGGCTACCCACTCCAGTATTCTGGCCTGGAGAATTCCATGGACTGTATAGTCCAAGAGGTCACAAGGAGTCAGACACGACTGCCTGATTTTCACTTCAGTTTACTTCATTAGGGTTCAGGCAGGTGTTGTGGAACTTTTTATTGTCAATAAAGGCCACTTGATCAATATAAAACTAATGTAAAATGTAAAACTGAATGTGATTTAGTAGAAAGACTCATTTTAAAATTTGTAAATTTAAGCAATTTCGGCATCCAATATTTTAGAAAAACAACACTATTGTACGGAACTTTCACACTGACATAGAAGGACCCCGGGAAAGGGGTCACCAGGCACAGCACAGGCTGGAAAAGTGAGAGCCCAGCTGCACAAGTGCACACACACTCCTGACACGAACCCCAGGCTGAGGCAGGGGGCAGGGGGCAGGGGAGGCGGGAGACCTCGTCCTGGCGGCACACGTGGACTGTGGAGCCTGCAGAGTCCCTCCTCTCCAAGCGGTGGGACCTTGGGCAGGTTTCTGAATTGCTCTCGGGCCTCAGTCTCCCCATCTATGAGACTAATGTTGCCTAGTTCACAGGAGGGTAGATTCATCATTTCATTCAAGAAATACTTATTAAGCACCTACTACTTCTAGACTCTTTCTAGACTCTGGAAGTAGAGTAGTGAATGAGCCAGACAAGGTCCCTGGTCTCAGAGAATGTGTTGTTTTGTTTTTTTTTTTAACTTTACTTCTTAGTTGGGCTTCCCTGGTGGCTCAGTTGGTAAAGAATCTGCCTGCAGTGCAGGAGACCTGGGTTCGATCCCTGGGTCGGGAAGATTCCCTGGAGAAGGAAATGGCAACCCCCTCCAGTATTCTTGCCTGGAGAATCCCATGGACAGAGAAGCCTGGTGGGCTACAGTCCAGGGGGTCACAAAGAGTCAGACCGGACTGAGCGACTGAAGCACCACCACAATCGATTAACAGCATTGCAATAGTTTCGGGGGGACAGCGAAGGGATTCAGCCATACACATACATGACAGAGGATGTATTTTTTTTAACACAGGTAGAGGGAGACAGATAAAGCACCAGAGAGAGGATGATTCCAGATAATGAAGAGAATGAAACAGAATGACGTGCTAGTGGGCGGATGGACGGCTGGTGGGGAGCTGAGCGGGGACTTCGGAGCAGTCTTTTCTGGGGAGGTGACGTTTGTGCTGAGACAGGCATGGAGGACCCAGGGAGCTCCAGGGGGCAGTGACACGGACATGCGCCAAGGCCCTGAGGGGGGCAGGGGGTGGGGTAGGGGCCTGGGGAACGGATCACAGGGCAGCACGTAAGGGGGAGGCTCAGGCTCGGCAGTCATGCCTGGCACTCAGCTGGGGGTCAGTGACCCAGGCCATCGTCACTCCTGGCAGAACACAGTCCACTAGACATCCAGACAGTGCCATTCCAGTAGGGAGAGGGTCCAACAGCAGCGGCTTCGCCCACTGTGAGACCTGTGATGTTATCCCAAATGCCATCTGCAGCAGCAATAAGAACTAATAGAGAGCTTTGTCTACACCAGACGGGGAGAGCCAGGGTGGCTCCCGATACTCAACCCGCTGGGGAGACAGCACCCAAAGACTGACCGTGTGCCCAGCCTGGGGCCAAATCCCCAGGCAGTGCTCGGAGGCCACGTCTTCGCATTTTCAACCTCGCCTCCGACAGGAGAGTCATCCCCTGCACGCACGCAGACACACACCTGCCCCGTGGTCCAGGGAGAAGGTGGAAGTGGGAGGAGCCAGGAGGTGACCAGCCGGCCTTCTTGCCAGACATCATCCAGAACCTAACCTCGAGCCAGGGTTGGAGGACTTGTTTATGAAAAGATGCTCTTCTGAATATCCCAGCTGCCATGGCCAAGATCAGATCACATCCCAGGGTTCACGGGTAGAAATATACAAGTGCCGGGCTGTGATCTCACGGCCAAAGCTGGCTGCGTGCTTTGCGTGGCCCTGTGCAAAATGAAAATGCAATGTTAAAAATTGAGGAATCTTTAAAAAAAAAAAGAAACTCCCAATTGAGAACCTGATGTATAGCAGCGGGAGCTCAGCTAGGTGCTCTGTGATGACCTAGGTGAACGGGATGGTGGGGCAGGGGAGTAGGAAGGAGGTCCAGGAGGGAGGGGATATATGTGTAGACACAGCTGACTCACGTTGCTGTACAGCAGAAACTAACACAGTATTGTAAAGCAACTATGCGCCAATAAAAGAAAAAAAGAGTGAGGAATAATTCAAAAGGACCGCATTAGCATGGAGGCAAGCGCAGGAGCTTTGCGAGAGCAGAGCCCTGGCACCTTCAGGGGTTTCTAGCCTCACCCGCAGCTCAAAAAAGGCACAAAGTTTTCAAACTCCAGCACCAGTGAGACCGAGGCCTCCTAGAGCTCAGACCATGCAACACCCCCACACACATCCCCACCCGATGGCGTCCTCTGGGCCATTGGCCTCCGAGTTTGTTGTGAGCGATCACATCAGATAATGAAGGTGGAAGGGCCAGGGTGGCAGGCGCTACCCAAACAGGACGGATTACTATTATTCAGCCAGACCGGCGAGTGCCGGGATTTCTGAAGAACATTGACATTCCCCGGCAATTAAGTCAAATTAACATAATTCCAACAAAACATCTAATTTTAGCTATGTGTAACAATCCCCCCTCAGCAGCACAGACACTGTGCCTCACATCGGAGCAGTGTGGCACCAGAGACGCAGGAAGGAGACCAAGGCGCAATGACACAGGCCTCCCCCCAGCCCAGGCAGGCACCAGATTGCTTCTATTTTCACAACCGAAAGACGAGCTCCTGGACGGCTGATCTCACCCTCGCAGCCAGCCGTCCTGCTGGCCTGGCTCCTCCAAGCTTCTCCAGCAACTGAGGGGACCTCAACATCCAGAGCAGCCTCCTTGGGAAAAAGAATAGCAGCGCCCCTGCTGGAGGTGAGATCCTGAGACTCTCCCATGGACTAGTCCTCCAGCCTCAATTTTCCGGTCTGTGAAATGGGAAGCAATAATGCTTATCACGGCTCCATGTGTCAAAAAGATCCTTTAAAAAAGTCAACCACTGGGACTTCCCTGGTAGGTCCAGTGGTTAAGAATCTGCGTTGCAGCACAAGGGACCTGGGTTCGATCCCTGGCCAGGGAACTAAGATCCCACCTGCCGCAGAGCAACTAAGCCACATATCGCAAGTACTGAAGCTGCGGCTCTCTGGAGCCCTCACGCCACAACTAAAGTGTCCGTGAGCCACAGCAAAAGATCTCACATGACGCAGCAATTATCCTGAGTGTACGACTAAACCCAATGCAGCCAAAAGCAGCAACAAAACTTCTTTTAAAAAAGAAGTCAGTGATTATTCTCTGTTTCTGCGCATATGCTGAATGTAAATCATCAGACTCATTCATCCAACCAGCAGGTTCTAGGGACACAGAAATGACCAGGGCACAGCCTCTCGGCAAGGTCTAACAAGGAAGCAGCATCAGGCCCAGCCGTGGCAAGCTGCACCCAAGGACCAGATCCGGCCTGCGGGCAGCTCTCCTACCGCCCAGACGCTGAGAATGGCTTTCACATTTTTAAACAGTAGGAGGGAAATAAAAGAATAACATTTTGTAACACGTGAAAAGGTGCTGAAATCCAGCTTTCAGGGTCCATAAATAAAGTTTTATTGGCACCCAGCCATGCTCATTCATTTGTACACGGTCTATGGCTGCTTTTGTGCCAGGCTGGCAGAGCTGAACGCCTCCAACCAAGACTGAAAAATATTTCCTATCTGGCCTTTTAAAAGTTCGCCCAACTCTGGAGTTGCTTCTAGTAGGGTGACCTATTAGAAACTGTCCTGGATTGTCTGGGACACAGGGCTTCCAATCCTAAAACTGGTTCAGTCCCAGGCAGACTGGGACAGCTGGTAATTTCTGGCATTTCAATCATCTATTCTGCCCCCTTTCCTCAGTCAAGTGTGAGCTCCTAAAGAGCAGAAGCGCTTTTGCTCTGTGTAGGCCCCACCCTAGACAGGAGAACTGAATAAAGACAATGAAGGAAACAAACTACAACATTCTAAGTATGCTGTGTCCACAAAAACAGGAAACGCAGCCACGGTCTAAAATAAATATACGCTAACTTACAGGAACAGTGTATTAGAGAACAGAGCTACGGATGGTTAAAAAAAATGTTTCTCTGTTCAGTGAAATTCTTGTAATGTTATTAAATCAGTTCTTAAAAAATTTAAAAATAAAAGCATGCCCACCTCTGGTTAAAACAAAACAATGATTGCTGGAATGGTGAGACAAGTAGGACGGATGAACGCAAAAGAGGGGCAGTTATTTCTGCTTGGTAGTCAGGGACGTCTTCTCGGAAGAGGTGATAGTTTTTCTGGACTTCAAGGATGCATAGGAGTTTGTTGGGTAGCCAAGGGGAGAGGGTGCAGCATGGGGTATGGCAGCATGCAGGCAAGGACCCTGCACAAATGATGAAGAGGGGGAAGGGAAGAAGATAAGTGAGAAGGAAGAGCTTAGGCCAAGGATGGAGAACACAGTGTGCCTACAAGAAGCTTTTCTTATCCCGTTTCCCCAAGAAAGAGCACAATGAAATAGCGGGCGACTAAGACAGATAGGGCTTCCCAGGTAAGGAAACTGCCTTCCCAGTGGGAAGATAAGGCCTTTCCAGTGGTAAAGAAACTGCCTGCAGTGTAGGAGATGCGGGTTCGATCTTTAAGTTGGGGAAATCCCCTGGAAAAGTAAATGGCAACCCACTCCAGTACTCCTGCCTGGAAAATTTCATGGACAGAGGAGCCTGGCAGGCTGTAGTCCATGGGGTGGCAAAGAGTTGGACATGACTTAGCGACCGGACACAGCACAGCACAAGATAGATAACAGACAGACAGACGCACTTGGTAACTCAAGGGGCAACCAGACCTTACCTCCCAGTAGTACCCAGAAGGCCCAGGTTCAGAGCTTGCTCATGCGTGTGCTAGGAGAAGTGACCCCCCACCCCTGCCCTGGTCTCAGTTCCTGCACATAGAATGAGGAGGTTGTCCTTCACAAACATGCCCCCGAGGCTGCGGATGCATGGAATAAAGCCAGTGTCCACAGAAGGCCGTGGCTGGCCGTGCACGGGTCTCGAGCAGGGCCCGAGCTGCACGTGGGACCGGAGAACACGAGTTAGGACAGCGGCTGAGGGCTCGTGGCAACAATCCATCTGGAGCACCTTTCCGTCCACCCAGCCTGGGGAGTGCCCAGGCTTCTCCACCCAAACTCAGCCCCCTGGCAGCCTCCTCTGTACCAGGGTACCCGGTGAGCCCACAGTGCAGGGGAAACACCCCATCTCTGCAGGCTCTCCCACTTGCTGCCTGGACGTGGCAGGGCCCTTTCCACGTAGAACCAAAGGACCGGAGTCCTTCGGCCCTTCTCTGAGTTCCTCCTACCAGGTCATGCTCAACGAATCCCAGCTCATAAGGGCAGGGATTTCTCGCCACTTTTACACATGAGAGCTGAGCCTGGGGGCCTGGTTCTAGTGTGAGCTGGGCCACTAGGAACGGCTGTGTGATCTGATGAGCTACTTCCTGTCTCTGGACCACGGTCTCCCCATGAAGGAGCAGGGCTGTGAGATCCACAAGGTCTCTTCCAAGACGCTGTTAGCTGGCCTACTCCAATCCCTCTGTGCTACAATCCCTGAGAGGCTCAGAGAGGCGAAAGGATGGTCCCAAGGTCGCCCAGCCATGTCTCAGCATCCTCAGTGCCGCATGCTCCCACGGCCAGGCTCTGGCTGGGCACTGCCTCGGATCTCTCTGTATCCATCTCCAGGTCTCACTGTGTCTTGAGTCTTCACGAGGGAGGGCTCATGACTTCTCTGCCACTTGGTTTGGAGGCCCGCATACAACAGGATGCATTTCATCTTGCAGAGCCATGGAACTGACCTGCGTGGCCTTCTCGTCCACCTCCAAGCTCGGTGCTAAGGGCTTTTAAAATGTCCTCCATTTCCGGCCCCTCATGTTCCGCCCTTAGGAATGTATTTCATTCTGTCTGAGCCTCATCACAGCCCTAGAGGCGGTAAGGTGCAGGCTTTCCCATCCGGCAGCTGGTGTGAACCCCAGCCCTGGCTTTGATCAGCTGTGTGACCTGGGGCGGTTTCTTAACCTTCCTGAGCCCTCCAAGGTCCTGTATAATGGCCCATTCAGCCAGCCTCCCTGGTGGAGTGGGCTCAGGTGAGTCACGCCCCTCGCTGTCCCTTCTGTTCCTCAGCAAAGAGAATAAGAGCCACTGATGGCCAGGGCTCGCCATGTCCCTGCGGGTGGCAGGGTAGGTGGCTGGTGGATGCGGAAAACCAAACGCAACACGGATTTCAATGCACCACACGCTACACCTGCTTCTGCCCACTTGTTACAAAACTCCAAGACTTCAGAGAGACAGTCTGAAGACACGCAGCACAGGCATGTCCAGATGGTGTGAACCACACTGAGTCTTCCCAGGCTCACTGTCCTCCCGAGAGACACGCCTGTTACCTGCCTCTCTGCCCGGCCGCCAAGAGTACAGCAAAGTAACTCACTGGCCGTGCTGGCCACCCGCCCAGCTCCATGCAACAGTGGCCACTGTCCATGGGGTTCTCTGAGGCCTGAGACCCAGGCACTCACCTCCCAGATGATGCATGCACTGGAGAAGGTTCTAGGCCAACAACAGCCCAGCCATGGCCATCCCCCTCCTGGAACGCTGCTTCTTCCTCTCTCAGCCCCTGGATTAAAGGGGATGGGTTTGCAGGGCCTGGGACATTGCATTCCCCAGAGAAGGCAAGGACTATGGGGGACAGAGGCTGGAAAAAAGTAAACATGCTTCGTCTGGGGCTGAATTGGGGGAGACCAATCTCTCTCTTATAGCTCAGCCAGATGAATCCGCCTGCAATGCAGGAGACCCAGGTTCAGTTCCTGGGTCCGGAAGATCCCCTGGAGGAGGGAATGACAGCTCACTCCAGTATTCTTGCCTAGAGAATCCCATGGACAGAGGAGCCTGGTGGGCTACAGTTCCTGAGGCCACAAAAGTGGGACACAATTTAGCGACTAAACCACCACCATCAACTTCTCCTGACAATCTTGGCTCCTTGGGAGCTCAGTAAGTGACAAAGCAGGGATTTTCCAAGATTACGTAATTCGAAACTAAAAGCCGAGTCTCAGAAGAGCCAGGATGGGCTGACAAACCGCAGGACGCAGCTATCCCGTGGTGCAATCTATCCCGTGGTGCATCCCCTGTTCTTTGGGCCGGGGATCTGCCGCGCCTGCTCTCCAGGAAACAGCAGGCGGTGGGGACCCCTGGAGCTCCTTTCCCCATCAGAGTCGGGGCCTCCAGGGCTCCTTCAAGCTTGGGGAGGAGGCTGGCTTTGCTTATGACCTTGAAAGCAGGTGATAGCCTCCCTTGCCGAGCACTGAAAACAGAAGGTGCCCGCTCTCTCATTCTTTATTCACCTGGCAGGTGCCCTCTGCCCTCCCAGAGGCTGCACTCATGATAAACATAGGAGGCGGCACCAAACTGATCTGAGGAGTCACAGGCGCTGCCTGACGAGCCCTGCGCCCAGGGGACCAGACTGCTGACCTTGAGCATGGCCACCTTCCAGCAGCCCGCGTGACCCCGGCACTCGCCAGCAGGCCCTCCTCTCCCTGGTTTGCCCCTGACAGCGCCAGCCTCATGGGGGTGACCCATCAGAGGGGATGAGTGTCCACACACTGAGCCAGCACCTCAAGCTACGCAGTCTCCATTCACAGGCGCTGCCTGACGAGCCCTGCGCCCAGGGGACCAGACTGCTGACCTTGAGCATGGCCACCTTCCAGCAGCCCGCGTGACCCCGGCACTCGCCAGCAGGCCCTCCTCTCCCTGGTTTGCCCCTGACAGCGCCAGCCTCATGGGGGTGACCCATCAGAGGGGATGAGTGTCCACACACTGAGCCAGCACCTCAAGCTACGCAGTCTCCACACTGCTGCCAACATCCCTGTGCCCGGCGGTCTGGGGTCCATCAGAGCTGGACCTCAACACCCAAGGGCCTCCTGCATCCAAGGGTCTGCCGGGCACACCTCAGCCATGGCAGGCCAGCTGCCCTGAGGCCTTAGAAATTCACATGTTCATGGAACTACCCTTACTCCCCCAGAAGAGCCTTAATTGCGTGCATGCGTGCTCATTCACGTCTGACTTTTTGTGACCCCAAGGATTACAGCCCACCAGGCGCCTCTGTCTATGGAATTTTCCAGGCAAGAATACTGGAGTGGGTTGCCATGTCCTTCTCCAGAGGATCTTCCTGACCCAGGGATCAAACCTGGGTCTCCTGCATTGTAGGTATATTCTTTACCATCTAAGCTATCAGGGAAGCCCAGAAGAGTCTCAGAAGCCCTCTAAACCAGTTCCCTTGCTTAAGAGGTGGAGAGAAGAGAAGTGAAAGGCAAAGGAGAAAAGGGAAGATATACCCATTTGAATGCAGAGTTTCAAAGAATAGCAAGGAGAGATAAGAAAGTCTTCCTCAATGATCAATGCAAAGAAATAGAGGAAAACAATAGAATGGGAAAGACTAGAAATCTCTTCAAGAAAATCAGAGATACCAACGGAATATTTCATGCAAAGATGGGCACAATAAAGGATAGAAATGGTATGGACCTAACAGAAGCAGAAGATGTTAAGAAGAGGTGGCAAGAATACACAGAAGAACTATACAAAAAAGATCTTCATGAGCCAGATAACCATGATGGTGTGATCACTCACTTAGAACCAGACATCCTGGAATGCAAAGTCAAATGGGCCTTAGGAAGCATCACTACAAACAAGGCTAGTGGAGGTAATGGAATGCCAGTTGAGCTACTTCAAATCCTGAAAGATGATGCTGTGAAAGTGCTTCACTCAATACGCCAGTAGATTTGGAAAACTCAGTAGTAGCCATAGGACTGGAAAATGTCCACTTTCATTCCAATCCCAAAGAAAGGCAATGCCAAAGGATGTTCAAACTACCATACAATTGCACTCATCTCACATGCTAGTAAAGTAATGCTCAAAATTCTCCAAGCCAGACTTCAATAGTACATGAACTGTGAAACTTCCAGATGTTCAAGCTGGATTTAGAAAAGACAGAGGAACCAGAGATCAAATTGCTAACATCTACTGGATCATTGAAAAAGCAAGAGAGTTCCATAAAAATATCTACTTCTGCTTTATTGACTATGCCAAAGCCTTTGACTGTGTGGATCACAAGAAACTGGAAAATTCTGAAAGAGATGGGAATACCAGAGCACCTGACCTGCCTCTTGAGAAATCTGTGTTCAGGTCAGGAAGCAACAGTTAGAACTGGACATGGAACAACAGACTGGTTCCAACTAGGAAAAGGAGTATGTCAAGACTGTATATTGTCACCCTAGTTATTTGTCTTATATGCAGAGTACATCATTAGAAACGCTGGGCTGGATGAAGCACAAGCCAGAATCAGATTGCCGGAAGAAATATCAATAATGTCAGATATGCAGATGACACCACTCTTATGGCAGAAAGCGAGGAAGAACTAAAGAACCTCTTAATGAAAATGAGAGTGAAAAAGTTTGCTTAAAACTCAACATTCAGAAAACTAAGATCATGGCATCTGGTCCCATCACTTCATGGCAAATAGATGGGGAAACAATGGAAACAGTGATAGACCTTATTTTTATTCTGGGGGGGGGGCTCCAAAATCACTGCAGATGGTGACTGCCGCCATGAAATTAAAAGATGCTTGCTCCTTAGAAGAAAAGTTATGAGCAACCTAGATAGCATATTAAAAAGTAGAGACATTACTTTGCCAACAAAGGTACATCTAGTCAAGGCTATGGTTTTTCCAATAGTCAGGTATAGACGTGAGAGTTGGACTATAAAGAAAGCTGAGCACCAAAGAACTGATGCTTTTGAACTGTGGTATTGGAGAAGATTCTTGAGAGTCCCTTGGGCTGCAAGGAGATCCAACCAGTCCATCCTAAAGGAAATCAGCTCTGAATATTCACTGGAAAGACTGATGCTGAAGCTGAAACTCCAGTCCTTTGGCTATCTTACGTGAAGAACTGACTCACTGGAAAAGACCATGAAAGACTGAAGGCGGGCGGAGAAGGGAACGACAGAGGATGAGATGGTTGGATGGCATCACTGACTCAATGGACATGAGTTTGAGTAAGCTCTGGGAGTTGGTGAAGGACAGGGAGGCCTGGTGTGCTGTAGTCCATGGGGTCACAAAGAGTCAGACACGACTGAGAGACTGAACTGAACTGAGAGGTGGAGAACTGAGGCTTGGAAAAGTGTCGAGAGCTGCTCCAGAGAGAAAAGAACTGGAACACAGGCTCAGCTTGCCTGATCTCGTAGTCTGTTCTTTTCATCCACAACCACGCACAGCTAACGCTCGAATATCATCTGGTGCTGATGAATGAGGAGAGGAGGCCCCTACTATCCAGATCACACATAGTCATCACCCGCTGAGAAACACAAGGTAACGAGTCCATACCTTGTGTGCTCCTAGGACTTGGCGGCAGGTGCCATTTGCTGTGATAGACAGCAGAGTGGAAAGGTGTCCTGGATGTCCCCCTCCCTGACCTCCCTGCAGGCCAGGCACCTCTTCTCTGGTATCTCTGGCCCACACTTGGGAGAGCTTCCTGGAGGGGGTGACAGTGGGTATGGAAGGTGCAGGGGGCAGGGTGGCACCATAACCCAGGCGGCACTCTGGGGGGCATGGGGTAAGACCTCATGGGTAGGCAGGGTGTCAACAGCCTCGGAAGTCGTGAGGAAAAGCCTGACTTCAGCCTAAAGGAGACAAGAGGAAACCAGAAGGGCTCATGACGAAAGGATGTAGGCCGGACCGGAAGGGCGGCCTTGGAGGTTCCGGAAGGTGCAGTGGAGGCACAAACTGGGTGGAGGAAGCTGAGTTCATGCGAGAGACCCTCACATGCTCCCCCGGAAGAATCTAATGATGTTATTGCGTTCACCTTGGTTCAGAGTCATTTCATCTTGGTTCAGAGTCATGAAGGATGCTCTTTCCATCTGCCTCTTCCAAGTCCTGTCGTGCGTGAGGCAACATCAACAAGTGGGTTAAAGTGCTAAGACTCAACCCTGCAGCTTGTAGCCCAGATGTCCTTCAAAGGCAGATACGCTCAAGAATCAGGTCCTCAGGCCACAACACACAGGCACAAGCCAGAAGATAACGTGAAAACAAAGGCCAACTGTTGAACTATGGTCTGCTCCACCAACGGCAGAGCGTGAGGTCCGGCTGCAGCATTGTAGTCCCCAGGACACGGCTCCACACCCACAGGGGCACAGGGTTCCATGCACACCGCCTGAGCTGGGATCGGCTTCTCGTTTCCCCGGGGGGCAGCAACCAAACCACCTCTTCCCAAGGGCAGTGAGTGGATCTGCCAAACTTCCACACCACAGGAGAAAGTAACATCTCCATAGATTCCACAACT
Source organism: Madoqua kirkii (assembly GCA_006408675.1). Classification (NCBI taxonomy): domain Eukaryota; kingdom Metazoa; phylum Chordata; class Mammalia; order Artiodactyla; family Bovidae; genus Madoqua; species Madoqua kirkii. Next base: position 11,504 of record SJYC01065702.1, on the reverse strand, counting down.
CTACCGACGTTTCAGACTTGGGCATCTTTCTGACTTGGGCTGTTTCTGATTCTTCGCTTTCACTGGCATTTGAGATCAGGCTCACATTTCTTCATTTTTCCTAATTGATTTAAGAAGCTGGCAATGATGCTGGATGAGCATACTAACCTTGGGAGGAATCCTTGATGGTCATCTCTGGAAAGGAACCTTGAGCCTATTAAGGGTCATGCCTTGGATCTCATTGGTTGCTCCCCATGGAGGGTAGGGGGATGGGTGCAAGCAGGAACTAGGCATGGGACTGGCAGGTGCTGAGTGCTTACTGTATGGCGGGTGCTTGGAGGCTTCCCTAGTGGCTCAGATGGTAAAGAATTTGCCTGCAATGTGGGAGACCTGGGTACGATCCCTGAGTCAAGAAGATCCGCTGCAGAAGCGGAATGGCAACCCACTCTGGTGTTCTTGCCTAGAGAATTCCACAGACAGAGGAGCCTGGCGGGTTACAGTCCATGGGGTTGCAAAGAGTCAGACACGGCTGATCAGCTAACACTTTCACATACATTAACTCATTCCATCCTTCCAATAACCCTGAGTGGTTGTCCAGTAGATATTTCCTCTGCCCTACAAATGACAAAACCGAGACTCAGAGGAAAACTGAGAACCTTGCCCAGAATCGCCCAGTTAGCAAACGTCTAGGACAGAGTCCCTGGGCCACCTGACTCCATCCAAGGCCACTGTTTGCATCTCTACAGCTTGGACATCTTGACCCAAGATGCCCTCCTGCCATACACAGTGGTCCATACAATCTCTTGGCCTCCTTACTGGGCAGCATGGCCTAACTTTATCTAGCACCCGCGAGGCGATGTTGAAACTGAATTCTGACAGCGGAGCCGGTGTCCGTGCTTGAGGCCAAAAACTCAGCCAACGGGAGATCCAAAGGCAGAGAACACGTCCATATCCTAAGTCCTAGAAGAAGGTCGGAGGACAGCTGAGTGCAGCTTGCAAGAGAGATGAAACAGGAAGGCAGCTCTGGGCTAGAATGGGGACCTTGGACGCTGGAGTAAACTTCTAGGACTTTATTTTAAGGGCAATTAGGAAGCCAGCGAAGGATTTAAAGGCAGGAGTGTCGGAATCTGATTTGCATTTTTGGAAGATCACTCTGGCTGTGGAATTGAGCATTCCACCCAACACACACACACACATACATTTTCAGGCTGGTTTACAATGGACAGCTCCCCATGCCAAGACCCAGCTGCCTGGACTCTCAGGACCACACTCCAGCTCCACTTGGCGCCAGAACATTCTGTTACCTACTGGCTCCAGTCCACATCACCTTGGAATTCTTTACTGGCATGTGAGGTCATCCATCCATGCCAGCTTCCGTCTCCAGGAGACACACAATCAGAGGACGTCTGGGACCCTCCTTGACAAGCAAGACATTCTCTGTCTTTTAATTACATTATATTTTTAAATGCTATTACAGCTGAAGCCTATTCCTACTTTTTTATTAGCAGCATATTCTTAAAAACCTGTTCTCTTAAGCATCATTTTGAATGAATGCATAGCATTTCACAACTTGGATGATGGCACCAAGGTAACATCTTTAAGAGTGGCAGTGATCTTCCTAGTGGTCCAGTGGTTAAACATTCGCCTGCCAATGGGAGAGACACAGGCTCGACCAGAGGTCAGGGAAGATCCCACATGCCTCAGGGCAACTAAGCCCACAATTACTGAGCCTGTGCTCTAAAGCCTCGGAATGCAAATACTGAGTCCACACACCTCAGAACCCATGATCCACAACAAAAGCCCCTGCAGTGAGAAGACCACCCACCACAACCAGCGAAAAGCCCACCATGTAGCAACGAAGATCCGAAAATCCGGTCCGGCCAAAAAAGAAAGTGAGGAGGGAATTCCCTGGTGGTCCAGGCATTAGGATTCCACATTCTCGTCGTTGCCAAAGGCCTGGATTCAAGGCGTGGCTGGGGAACTGAGATGGTAAGTCCTGTCCCCACTGCAGTACCCTCTGCCCTGCGCCTCCCCTGCAGGCATGAGAATCCGCCAGTCAAATGCCTGAGCTCCCCCCAAGCCTGGTCTTGCAGGCTTGCCAGGTGCATGGGCCTTAATTAAGGCAATCTCTCAGATGCTCTGCACCACGGCTCTGCGAGAGAGCTCAGACTTGAACTGAGGGCCTTTCCTCTCCTTCCCAAGGAGTCTGACAGCTTCCTCCCACATTGAGGAACACTTCCTATTAGCTCCCACTCCATCACATGAGCCCCAGGAAGCTACCGAACTGTTCAGTTCAGTTCAGTTCAGTCGCTCAGTCGTGTCCGACTCTTTGCGACCCCATGGACTGCAGCACGCCAGGCCTCCCTGTCCATCACCAACTCCCAGAGTTCACCCAAACTCCTGTCCATTGAGTCGGTGATGCCATCCAGCCATCTCATCCTCTGTCGTCCCCTTTTCCTCCTGCCCTCAATCTTTCCCAGCATCAGGGTCTTTTCAAATGAGTCAGCTCTTCGCATCAGATGGCCAAAGTATTGGAGTTTCAGCTTCAGCATCAGAGGAAGGTTACTCATAAGTTTTGACTAAAGGAAATCCTACCTGACCAACCTAGAGGAACGTAAGGTTCCCTGAGAGTTCCCAGAAGAGGTTGTGGTGTCAAGTTTTCATAGTTAAGAAGTCGTGAGTCGAAAGAAATATCAGGTTAAGAGTGTAGGTATGGACTGATGACCTTTTTGGTATCGGAACTGATCTGTTTGACATCTAGGGTATTTTTCCTGAGTAGTAAAAGGAAGAGTGGACGAGGTATTTTCCGTGGGTCGAAGTATTTCCCGTGGTGGTTGATTGGTGGGGTCACGGTTCAATCTATGCTCCGGAACGACGGTAAAGTATAGTGTGTGTGCACCTACACAATTGTATACAGGTCTTCTTTGGGTGTCGTAGTAGGGGTTAATGAATGAGTGTGGGTGAAATAATGAGTGTTTCTGGCTGAAGGAGGTGGTGGGTCTGCAGATGTCAGAGAGTGTGCGAGGTAGTGGTGACCGACGGATCGTGTTGGCGGAATGGGAAGAGACCTGGTGACGAGTCGCAAGAGTTAAGGGACGATTGGCACGTCGGCGGGATAGGAGACGGGACCTCCGCGTCGTCGAGACGTGTGAAAGGAGACCTCAAAGAGTCCGAAGCAGACCCGAAACTGGGATCGGACCGGGGTTGAGTCGAAGGAGGGATCAAGGGGGACAGGAGGGCTGGAGTGAGAAAGTCGAGGACGATGACCCGAGTTTCCAGGACCGGGTCGAGACAGAGGTCTGGGGTGACCGAGTGGGAGGTGGGAACGACATCGGAGTCACAGGGCAGGGAGTAGTGGACCGACTGGGAGTTGTCAGGATGAGGACCCAGATTCCCCAGCCGGGCTTACTCCTCCCACAAGACTGGCCACAGTGCTCAAGTCAACCCTTCCTTCCCCACTTCCTTTGGGAAAGTGGACACAGAACAAATAAGAAGTCCAGACAAACCTCCTGCCCTCTCCTCCCTTCCCCTCACCTGCTGGTTTGATTCTCTGTTGGTCTTGCCACGTCCACCAGCTGCTTCCTGTCTGTCTGCTAGAGCAGAGCCCCCATGCTGCTCTGTGGAAGCATCATCACCTGGGGGACCTTACTGGACAGGCGGGCTCCTGGCCCCACCGCCTCCAGTGGCCAATTCTGAGCCTGGCAACGTGGGGAGCCACGGGGCCGTTTCTTTCTCTCCTCCCTCTTTCCTTGTGGGTCTCACCGTGAGCGTCTGGGGCTATCCCTTCCATCTCAGAACTGGGTTAGGTGTCACGGCTCCGGCCAGCCCATAATTAAGTGCCTCCTTTCCTTCCCTCTCCTGGGATGCTTCCTCTGACTCCACCCTGACTTCTCCCAATTTGACTTTAAGGCTAGTCTGTGCCTTTCCATCTCTTGAGCCTGTTTTCTCTCTGACTGCTCTGCTCTTCATGGGCCCCTCTTAGCCCACTGGACTTCTTAGGAACGGAAAATGAAACCACAGAGATTCAAGGAAGGGACTCAGAGCGGGAGTTTGGCCCTGCTGTTTCTGTTCCCACACATCCAAGCTGAGGTCTTGGCAAGCATTACACACATAGGCCCAAGACCTCACAGGTATCCAGAAGAAAGCAAGAGTCCCAGAGAGTTAGGGGAAATGGATGAAAACGGAGACACATCTCCACTATAACTCCATGCAGAAGCACGTTATTAAATGATTATACAGGGAAGATGCCAGCTCTGTGGCAGGAAGTGGGGCGGGCGCATGCTCAGTCATGTCCAGCCCTTTGCAACCCCATGGACTGTAGCCTCCCAGCCTCCTCCATCCACGGAATTTTCCAAGCAAGAGTACTGGAGTGGGTTGCCATTCCCTTCTCCAGGGGATGTTCCCAGCCCAGGGATCAAACCCGCATCTCTTGCATCTCCTGCACTTGGCAGGCAGACTCTTTACCACTTGTACCGCCAGTAGGAAAAGAAATCTCTAAAACAGGCAGTAAAGGGAGAAAGGACCGTTCTGTGAGGCAAGTGAGATGGAAACGAGCAGGCCACCCCTGGGAGTCACGCATCATCCGGCCCCTTGTCTTAACCCAAGGCCTCAATGGGGTCCTCACCATCCCACGGGCTGCTCCGGGGATGTTCAGAGGAGCCCGTGGACCCCACCACCCACCCAGCATCTCGACGCCAGTGCTTCTGTCCTGAGCCCAGATCACTGGCCCCTGTTCTTGGCTCCTCGGGTTACTTCCCACGCTGGCAGCTTTCCCTCCAATATGCAAATCCTTCCCGCGTAGGCAGGAAAAGTACTGGCATTCTGGCTCCCCTCCCAGCACCTGGGAGCCTTGAACACACCGAGGATGTAACAAACGGGTAAGAAGGCAGCCTAGCGCAGAGGCCTGTGAACGAGTTTGGACCCAGGCCCCAGCTCTGAGGTCACCGGCTGCCAGAGGATCCAGCGAGATGATGCCCAGGACCCACAGCCTCTCATGACATACAGGCCCTCCTCGGATAAGCAAAGAAGGGCGTTTGCAGCTGTCACAGTCAAGGATGCCCTAAAATGGATAAAAAGGCATTAATTGACACTGCAAAAGTATTATCACCTTAGCAATAAACACAGGAAAATTTTCTTCTCAGGAAAGCATCCGGTCACATGGGCAGCAAAGGAGAAACAAAAGGTGTTTTGGTTTCAAACTGGCTGGCCACGCAGTCTTTGCTTTACCCCTGAGGGCTCCTCATGCAAGTTCTTTCCTGGAGGATGTGCTGGGCTTACACCCCTGAGATGCACAGGGTCTTCCCTGGAGGAGTCTAATCTGTCCATAACAACACATGTTTCATTGTCTGTAATATTCCACACCCAAGATTTACCAGCCAGGGCTCTAACAGGGATGGTATTCTCAGAAAGTTCAGGAACCACGTTTATGTGCCTCTCTTAGCAAGCAGCTGTCATTGTCACCCAGGGTTTTAATAAAGCCCATCTCAAAGTTGTAGACTGCACCCACGGAGATAACTAAGCCCGCGATAATAAATCTTGTCAAAATAGGAAATTCATTTCTTTCCTGAAAACTAAATGGAGAAAATGATTTAAAGTGTCCTTTTTCTCATTTACCAGCACTGAAATAATAATGGGCTGGCCCTGCCAAGCCAATGTCAAAATTTCACACCACCACTAGAAATCGGGCCGGAGCTCTGGCTTTGAATTCATTAGAAAGAATAATTTAATTAACAAACATTATCATGTTACTAACCGTAACCTCTAAATAGACAGGAGTTTTAAAGTTTACAAAGTACACCTCCTTTATTCTCATTTCAGTTTCACAGATGAGAAAACTGAGGCTCAAAGAACTTTGGTGGCCAAGAGGTACGAGAACTGAAACCAGAATCCAGGCGCCTGACTCCCAGCCCAGCGCTCTGTACGAGGTAGATGCTCGAGCTGCTTTTCAAGAACCAGGAATGGTGAGATAGAGCCAAGCAAAGCATATCTGCCTTTTCCAAAAACCAAAACACTGATGGCAGCAGACTGTGCCTTAGTCGGAATAATTCAGGGAGGGGGAAAGAAACTCCAGATTTTCTTGGTTCCACTTCTATAGGGCCAACTCTTCAAACAGCAAATAGAAAGACCAAGGGAAAAACTTCTGAACCAGTTAAATGTAGCTCCTGAATCATTTCAAGCCATAAATATTTGTTGAGTGGTTATGTGCAAAGACTGGCTTTGGCTTCAAGGAGCTTATAATATAGTAGAAGGGATAAAATTAGAACACATGTCTCATACACACACACCTATGTGTGTGCGCACACACACCCAGAACAAAGGCTGGGGCAACCCGGAATGCAGAGAAAGCGTGATGGAGGATTCAGGAGAGCTCTCTTGAAGAGTGATGGGCTTTGATGGTGAAGAAGGAAGGAATGGCTGATGGGTTCACCCTACAGAGACAAAGCCCGGGAATGAACCAACATACATGAAAACTGCCTGGCACATGGAGCCCACTCACTAAAGCTTACTTGTTTTTATGGAAAGACGGGAGGAAGAGTCCTTCAGTTCAGTTGTTGATTCACTCAGTCGTGTCTGACTCGACTGAACTGAACTGAAGAACTCTTTCCCCCTTCTTTCAAAGAAAAAAAAACAACAAGCAAGTCCTTAGACTAAGGTGCAAATATAAACTTTGTCATATTGAGAGGAGATAAGCAGAACTGGCAAGCCAGAGAAGGGTCCCAGGGTTGGCTCCTGGTCCCCTCAGCAAGAGGTCCCTTGCTCCAGGTTCTGCATTTCAGCTGCTGCTCACCTACTCTGAGCAGCAGCTGTGATATGCCAACCACATGCTGCCGGATACAACTAAGGGTCTAACACCTTCTTTGCCCATAGACCCTGCTCTTTGGGTCTAGTGGATGGTTGAGAGTGACGTCAGGTAGCCCCCAGGGAACAGCCCCACCAAAACTGCCCCTGCAGCAAGGAGGGAGGGCTGGATTGGGAGATGGCTGGAGAGTGAATTGGGAAAGTTCTCGCAACTTCAGCCAGTGCCAGCACCTCCCAGCACTCCAGAGAGGAGTAAGGCCACGTCCCTGTATCGAGGCTCCCTGGTACTAGAATGAGAGGCACCAAGGCGGCAGTTACCCAAGTCGTGGTGCACTTTAAAGGCTCAAAACTAAATAAATGAGTGCATTTAATGGCAAACATGCAGTCATGATGCTTTCCAAAAGCCAAGTGGAGATTTCATATACAAATATCAAGGCACACCGCGACATACACTACTGCGGTGATTTCATGGCAGGCCCTCGGTTTAAGGATGTGTGGGGAACATGCTTCTTTCTGATCCTGTGTGTTCTTCTTGGGTTCAATGTATAGATTCATTTGGAGGTACCAGCAGTTCACATCCGGGACCCTTTACAAATGGGAAACATGGGTTCACAGGACCCTCCTGCCTGATTTCCTGCCCTTCATCCCATTCTTATTCACCCACGCCTCCCAGCCCCATCCCACCCTCTTCCTGGGAACAAGCCCTGGCCACCCCACAGGTCCCCCTAAATCTCCCTGTGATTCCAGTCACTGGATCAATGGAAGACATCTCTGCAGTCCAGGAGCAGGGCCTCGTCCACTGCGTGAGGAAGGCCCAGGGCCCCAGAGGATGCTGCGGCGGCTGGCAGGGCTGACAACACTGTCTGCACAGCTAAGCAGAGATGGCCACTTTCTGCTCCCGGGCTTCCGTTTTTTCCTTTCTGTACCCTCACCTGGGCTCCTCGGGGCCCTGTGCAAACACTGCTGTTCCAAATGGCTAAGCTCACTTGACATTTAGTGCAGCAGGGGCCTGCAAGGAACTAACTGCAGGCTCGGTGGTAGAAGTCACTGCACCAAAAAATTAGATGGTTCCACTGCCTGCCTACAAGGCTCCGGTGGTTTGCAAAGTGATCAGGAATGAAAGAAAAGTCGGGCTTTCTTTAGGTGCCCCATAAAGACAGTCAAGAGCGCACTTTTCACCCAACACAAGTGATGACCAAGAACCACCTGGGCGAACAGAGAGAGACATGAGACCCCACCCATTCACCCACCCATCCCCACCCCCACATTCACGGCATGCCCGCTGGGTATCAGATGGACAGCTGTGAACAGGGCCTGGTCCCCTCCTTCACCAGCATCAGAGGATGAAGGAGATGGACAGAATAAGAGATGAGGAGAAAGCTCAGCAAATGCCACCCTGGGGCACTTACAGGTGCTGCAGGCTGAGAGTCACCCCTTAAAGTAGGGCTGAGATTCCAGCCCCCTTCTCTGTCTGCCTCCCTCCCTCTTCCCATTTCCCCCACCCCTTTCTTGAATTCTGCCTCACCTCACCTCCAAACTCCTCATCCTCGTCTCCCAACCTCAAGCTCCAAGAAGGCCGAAAAAGCATATACATCCTTATGCCCAAGGCTTCTTCAGCCCTAGAAAGCTGCCGTTCTTAATGCCTGCTTAACACATGCCCTGCAATTTATTTACTTCCACCCCCATCTTCAGATGCAGGGGACTTATCAAGTCAGCATCATAAATACTGGATTTTTTTTTTTCCCCAAAAGCTGCAGCTCCAACAGCAGGCATCTGATGAAGACGTATGCTGCACAAGCAGAGAACTGAATGAAGCCCCAGAGAATGCAGGCCTTTTTCCAGCTACAGAGTCTGAGCTCAGTTCCCTGCGTCGAGGTGGTTTCTATCTGTGTCAGTCAGCACGTCACAACAGCAGCCTCCAGGCCCGCGGCACAGCACCCCTCAGCCAGCGCCTTCCCACACAATACCAGCAACTGTAAAGGCTGCAACCACCACTGAAGTTACAACCGTGATGATTTCTACAAATGGGGGCGCCGCGGTTCTGCTCCGTCAGACCCCGATAAGTAGGTTACCCATGGGACAAATGCCTTCCCTTTCCGTAAATCCAGAATGCCCTTGCTGAGCTCTGCGCTCCCCTGAATTGCCAGTTCACTGGCATCAAACGACTATCTGCATGTGTGAATTCTTTCTTCGTGCTGAGATGAGGGTGGTTCCACAGCCTGCCCAAGTTTGGGGTGACCAGGGTAGAGTCCCCAGCTGCTCGGTCTTAACATACTTCGCCTCAAACCGTGACTTCGTTGGTGAAAAATGGGTCTAACAAAGACCTCACTCACCTTATGTGAACCCTCCCTTGGGCCCCCACCCCCACCTCGGCCATCTGCTCAACCAGCTCCTGCCTGCGCGTCCTCAGTCCTCTCCAACCAGCCTTTCTGCACTGTTCTGCCTCCCCTCACCTTTCCCCAAGGGCCTGCCACCTTCTTGCAACGTTGCCTTTTGCTATAAATTTTAACTCGGCTCTCTGAAATGGCTCGCAAGATCAGGCCGATGGCAAAAAGAACTCACTAGCATTACGAAACACAAATATAGCACCCCAACACCTCATCTCGTACCTTGGTGCCCCTCTAGCCCAAAATCCCTTGAAGAGTTTACAGCATTGCTATCACTTTGAATTCAGGCTTCCTTATTATTGCTGTATCCCTCCTAGCACCCAGGATACTGCGTAAAATAATAAAAATCTGTGTGGAAGATTTTCAAATGCTTACTGACGCAGTACGCTGTGACCAGCTAGTCAAACAAAATAACCCAACTGGTTGGGTGGGGCAGGGGTGGGGGGAAGTGCGAAATATGTTATCAGCTAGACCTGACATGGAGATTAAGTTGACCAAGAATGTCCAGATTAAGAAACAAAAAGAATATTGGACTTGCTACTTTTCTAGGTGTGTCTTGCAGGCAGTTGGGATTCAGAGTTATCCTGAAGGGATATACAGTGAATGGAAAGAATTCTCAGAAGAGAGGAAAGGGAGATTTTTGTTTAGATTCTGGCTCTCTCTCTATATATATATATATATATATATATATTTACAGTCTCAGGAGCATCAAGGAAGAGGCTGGGGAGCAAAAAGGCTGGGATAAAAACATTGAGTGAGCAGTTTGGGAGAGGATGGGCTTGGCTCCTAAAGCACGAGGCAGGGATGGAAATAGAGAACACACCTTCCTAAGGAGAAGTTTACATTCATGCCAAGAAAGTGGGTGAGCACTGTCAGATATAACCAGACTTACCCCCGGCCTGACTCACAAGATGGGCTCTGGGCTCCAGTATTTCAGACCCAGCAGAAGGGCCTGCTGGAGCATTCTAAGTGGCACCAACCCAAACTCCTGCTCCCCGTCAGTTTGGAGAAGGCTTCTTTTTAGGTCCTGCTAAAGTGGTGGTGCCTTGGTGCAACTACAATTTACACATGAGACGGCAATCCCTTGGGGGAGGAGGAAGACTGCCTTTGAAAGGGGTATAGGAAATCCTACCGCACCGGCCACTTGGGGTGCAATCAGAGGATGTCTTTGCTCCTGGATTTCATCTCGAGGAACTGGCTAGGTGTGGGTCTTGCTGACTGGCGGGTACGAGGAGGAGCAGGACCCACAGGCAGCCTGTCCCCACACTGCTCTCAACCACAGGCTTCAAACTTCTTTCTCAGAGGGAGCCAATTTCAAGAAGAAAAAAAAATGTTTCCTTCTCAACCAAGCCCAGCGTCTCAGTCCCGGAACCCAGAGGGCCACATTCCCAGGCAATGGGCTCACAGGCCATGCCCCACCTTGCCGTCCGCAGGTTAAAATGGCTCTGTTGGAGCTGAAGTTCAGCCTGTCTCCAGCCCAAAGAACCGCATCCGCAGGCGCCTGGCCTCTCCATGGGGGGCTCCAAAACACCCCGACTGGAGCCCTCACCCAGTCAACTGACTCCCTCCCTTCACAAGTGAAGGTATTTCTCACCAAAGGTGTTTTTATTCAAAGGTGCTTTGAGTTGGGGGTAGGAAGGCCCCAGACCCAGAGTGCTGAACAGACAGCAATTGCCCTAAGGGGTCTGGGTCTTGTGGGGGCTGTCTTGTCACTACCAGCCCCCGCCCCCACCACCAACCGACTCCTACACAGAAAGACCTGTTCTCTGACCAGGCCCCTGGGCCAGGCTGGACAGCACCCGGGGCCGGTTTCCAAAGGGAAGTTCCTTTGGTCATCTGCTGCTCATCTTGAGTGACCCGAACTGGAGACGGTGTCAAATGCCCACCCGTCCCCCGCTTCCAGCAGGCTAAGCAGTTCTGCCCCGGGGCCCCGCAGGGTCAGTCAAGGTGCTTCCCGGGGTTCAAGGAGGGTGGGGAAAGGGCTGAGGCCCCACCATTCAGAGACCTGGGAAGGAGGCTCTCCGCGCCTCCGAGAGTGGGTCACCGGGGAGGCGGCGGGCAGAGCGGTCTCCGGAGCCCCGGGCCGCATTTCCCAAAGCGGCTTCCTTGGAAAGCCCCGGAGAGACGGTGAGCAGCCCCCAACCCCGTGCCAACCACCGGGGTCGGGGGGGAAGGAAAAGTTCCTCCCGGCGGCGCCGGGCCCGCGGCATCTGTCCAAGGTGCTGAAAGGTCTCCGCGGGCGAGCGGGCTCCTGCGCGCCCTCAGCCTCCGGGCCGCCCGCTCTGCCCTTCCAGCCCCTTGCCGGGTCCTCCTCCGGCCGCTGCGAAGCCCCCTCCCTCC
>SJYC01065701.1:0-23347 GCA_006408675.1 Madoqua kirkii | reverse complement strand
GCCCGGCTGCAGGTGCGCGGGCCGCCCGGGCTCCGCCACTGCAGTGCCGCCGCCGCCAGACGCACGGGCCCCCGCGCCGTCGGGTCGCGGGGAACAAAGCCGCCGCGCCGCCCGGAGCTGCCGGAGGGCCCCGCCGCAACGAGCCGGGGGACGTGGGGGAGGCTGCCCCGCCGACCAGCGCGCCTGGAAGCGGCTGCGGAAGCGACCGCATCGCGGGGCGCGGAGGCCAGGCCCGCGTGGCCCGGGCGGGGGTCGGGGGCGCGGCGGTTCCGGGCCTGGAGCGCCCCCGGGCGGCGGCCGAGGGGGCCGGGACGCACCCCACCCTACCCGAGCCCGCCGGCCTTCCGCCCCGGGCGCCCGCGGAGGGGCCCCGTGCCCAGGCTCCCCGGAAGCGCCGGTTCCCCCAGCCGCTTGCCTAGAGCTTGATTTGCCCGGCCAGACCATGTGGGCCTTTCATTTGCATATTTACCAATTACAGATAGGAAACGCGTCCGAGATGAAGTTTGCCTTTAGTTGTCTCTTGAGAGGAGTGGATCTAGGTGTCCGCCCCGGGGACTCCCCTCCACCCCCATTCCTGGCATCTCACACCCCGTGCTGCGCGCGTGTGTGCGGCTGTACGAGCCACACCCCTGGTCGTGTGGGTCACCGGCCACAGACTCATGCTGCGGAGGGGAAGGGGCCTCTGGCTCATCCCCCAGCTCCCTGCACGACCCAGTGCCAGCCACCGTCCCTCAGTCTGGGGCCTTTCCCAGGCCCCTTCTAGCCCGGCCAGTGGGAGGGAGCTCTTGGTCCACGTAGAGCTAAAGAGGAATTGGTGGAGGACAGTATTTCAGAATTAGTGAAAAGTTTTGATCAAACAATCTGTTTCCACCCTCCGAAACTGAGGGCTTGAGGCAGGCTAACCAGCCGGACTGGAGCCTGGAAGTGAGCATTCGACCTCCATGTGCCTGGCAATGGTCTCCACCCAGCTGCTTGCCCATAGCTTAGGTGCTGTCTGAAATCTTGCTTTGAACATCCTTCTTTCCCAGGGCTGGTTCCTAGACCCCTCTCCCTTTCTCGCCCTGGATCAGCGTTGTTCAAGCAAAACATGACAGGAGCCACTAATTCCAGTCCCACATGTAATTCATTTTTTCAAGTACCATATTATTTTTTAAGTTCAAAGAAATTGGTACAATTCATTTTAATAATATATTTTATTCAATTCACTATATCCGAAATATTATCGTTTCAACATGCAACTGATATAAAAGTATCAGTGAGCTAGTTCACATTGTCTTATACTGTTCTTGTTGTTGTTTAGCCGCTAAGTTGGGTCCAGCTCAAAGCCCACCAGGCTTCTCTGTCCATGGGATTCTCCAGGCAAGAACACTGGAGTGAGTTGCCATTTCCTTCTCCAGAGGATGTTCTTGACCCAGGGTTCAAACCCATGTCTCCTGCATTGGCAGGTGAAATTTTTACGGCTGAGCCATGAGGGAAGTGCTGTTTTTATTAGTATAGTAAATGCCAAAATTCAAATAAATTCAAAGTTCAGTGGTTACTTTATACTCAGCCCATCTAAATTCAGAGGAGGCAAATTTTAGGCATGTAAGAGCTGCAGGTGACCCGTGGCTACTGGGTAAGGTGACTGTAGACTGTCTATGCCCCTGGCTGTAATTACCCTGCCAGCAAGCACACATTTTTATCTCCAGCCCAGACCTCTCCTCTGAATGCCAGGCCCACATCCCAGTGCCCCACCCCTGTCCTCCTTCCATCTTCCACGCATCCGCTCCGTTACCCACAACCCTGAACACTGCAGTCACACGAATCTTCAGAAAACACCGATCTGCTGGTTGTTACGTCTCAGCTCAGCATCATTCTTTTGCTCTGGGGATGAAGAAAGTCTTTGATGAGGCTCTGAAGGATCAGACGCTTCCTCCCACCGACTGATCTTTCCTCAGACTGGCCCTAGTACCCCTGGCTCCAGCCTCTGCAGGCTTTGAAGGGGTCAGTGCTGTCCCTCTGCGGGGACTTGGACCTCACGGCCCTCTGCCCAGACTGCTCTGCCTGACCACCCACCCCACCCCACCATCCCCAGGCTGCCCAAGTCCAGCTCATCATCAGACATCAAGGTGGTCTTCACTTCTTCAAGGGAGCTCTTCTGGAGGCCCTGCTGAGTCTTACCTTCCCCACTGTGCCTCCTGCATAGGACCTGCTGTGGTACAACTGCACACGCATGTGACTGTTTCCACCGATGCCCGTCTTCCCCACTAGATGTTAAGGTCTATGAGGGAAGGAACGCTGTTTTGCCCACCCTTGTATTGTCAGCACCTTGCAGGCCAGCCCCACCAGAGTGACTCAGTAAACGTGTGTTGAAGAAATCAACAAGTCTACTCTGTACTGGCTCAAGGAAGACAGACTATTGCATTTTATTGCATTTCACTTTCCTGGACTTCCCAGATACAAGATTTTTTGCAAAATGAAATGTTGTGGTCTGTGTGTGGGTTGGAAAAGAATTTCCAGACATGAGGCAGAATGAAAAGAAGAATAAAGTTTATGAGAATGGGGAGGGGAGAGTGGCTGCCAGCACAGCGGGCTGGCTCCCTGATGATCAGGGAGAGCCGACATTGAACAGGGGTTCTTGATTCATCTTTATACCTTGGGTGTAAAGAGTGGGATAGGGGTCTTGTGGGTCATTTGCTGATTGGATGAGGCAGGTATATTGGGTTGGGGGGAAGAGTAAGGCAAATACCTTGTTCCTATACAGAAAAGGAGGGGAGGCAGGTTATACTCGTCGGGAGGACCTGAATTCATTAACAATAGAACACTGGGGGTGGATAAGGGTCTGAACTTTCCAAGACCCTCCTTGGTTTCATTTGCTCTTTCATCCTTGGGTCACTGCATGAAAGTTTGTGGCCACTCTGCATTGTCAGATGCTGCTTAGCACTTTGTAGCCATAAAGCGTTTTTTAATTAAGGTAGGCACGGTTTTAATGATGTCATGCTTTTGCACACTTAACAGACCACAGTGGAGTGTACCCATCATTTTATTTGGGCTGGCAAACCAAACAATTCGGATGACTCACTTTTTGCCATACTCGCTTTCCCGTGGTGGTCTGGAACAGAACCCGCAGGATCTCTGCGACAATAAAATGAGCTGACCCTCACTCAGCCCTCCACTGCACTCAGCCCTCCACTGCACTGGATCATTTTTCAGATGGGGGCACTGGACACAGAGGGGTATACCAATTCACTAAGGGCACACAGCTAGTCAACAATGGAGCCACAATTTGAACCGGAGCAGTCTGGTTCCATAGTGCATATTCTTAACCATCATGTTGCACTAAATCACTCAATTTGCTTATCTATATATAGACAGAGACACTGATAATACCTCCCTTAAAGGGTGGTCAGGAGGGCCAGGGAGAAACCATTCAGTAAACAGAAAGTGCTGCAGTGAGCTTTGTTTCTTAAGGCAATGAATTGGACAAATTGGTGTCTAAGGTCATTTTTAGCTCTGGAATCCTGATTTCTCTATATCTAGATCCTTACAGGAGCCTTTCAAAGACCAAAAACAAAACAAACAAAAACCCCTGAGACGCAAAGTGGAAACACTGATCAACAGTGGGAAGTGGGTACAAAAGTCCTGCCTCGGTTCCCCCAAATACCCTCTGGATGGCCCCAGATTTCCAAAACCTCAGTGAGGGCAAGACAGAAATCTGGTCCACAGCTGGAGGTCACTTATAAGGTTGTTCCCTTGGATCTTAGGTACTGAAAAGGCTGCAAACTGAAAAAGAGAAGATGCAATTGAGCCGTCTGAAGGTATTTGCTCCAACAGGATGACCTGGACGTGGGTGCTCTAGCTGAGTCCCGTCCGCAGATGAAGAGATGGGAGAAAAGGGCAACGTCAGCTGTCTTGGCCACTGGAGGGGTTCCTTCGTCCCGGTCAGAGGACAGTGTCGGTCATCTGTGTACCACCTTTGTGGCTCCAAGGATTGGTTTTGTGGAAGACAGGTTTTCTGTGGGCCAGGTATGGTGGTCATGTCAGGGGGAGGTGGTTGTTTTGGGATGATTCAAGTATATTGCATTTATTGTGCACTTTATTTCTATTATGCTTACATCAGCTCCAGCTCAGATCATCAGGCATTAGATCCCAGAGGTTGGGGACCCCTGATCTAGGGGGTTCAGAGGATAGCCCTTCTAGACCCTCCCCATGTCAATGCTGCTGCTGCTGCTGCTGCTAAGTCGCTTCAGTCATGTCTGACTCTGTGTGACCCCATAGACGGCAGCCCACCAGACTCCCCGTCCCTGGGATTCTCCCGGCAAGAACACTGGAATGGGTTGCCATTTCCTTCTCCAATGCATGAAAGTGAAAAGTGAAAGTGAAGTCGCTCAGTTATGTCCGACTCTTAGCAACCCCATGGACTGTGGCCTACCAGGCTCCTCCGTCCATGGGATTCTCCAGGCAAGAGTACTGGAGTGGGGTGCCATCACCTTCTCTGCTGCATGTCAATAGATGATAGTAAAAGGAATCACATTTATTAATTGTGCCCAAAGCACTGATATGCATTGTGTACCGTTTATTTCCTATGACAAGAGCCTTCTTATCCCTGTTGTTCACATGAGGAAACAGGCCAGGTGATGGTGGTTTAGTGGCTCAGTCATCTCTGACTCTTTTGTGACCCTAAGGCCTCCAGGCTCCTCCGTCCATGGGATTCTCCAGGCAAGAATACTGGAGTGGGTTGCCATTTCCTTCTCCAGGGGATCCAGAGATCAAATTTGGATCTCCTGCATTGCAGGCGGATTCTTTACTAAGTGTGTTGACCTGAATTCCCTGAGGTCGTAGATGTAATACTCAGAGTCAGAATTCAGACCCAAGCTCCCTAACTCCCAGGCTGACCTAAAGGGAACCAGCAGATGACTGGTTGGGCAGGTGACTCATCAGAAACAGCACTGACCTGAGTTGTGCCCATCAGTACTGTCCATAGGCAGACAACCAAAGGACCCGCCTATCCCCCTGAAGCTGCAGAAGCAGAACCCACAGGCCTCTGCACAGCATTGCCGGGGACACCTTCCACACTCTTGACCAGCTGGCGGGGTAGGACCGTCACCCTCCTTGGACTCTTCTTGCCTTTTGTTCTTGCTCCCCGGGGTCCTGTGTGCATCCACAGTCAGCGCGAGCTGTCCACTCTGATGTCTGGGAAAGTAGCCGTGGGATGCGAGTTGAAACCCCAGCGTAGGCAATAGTCCCTGGAAGCCCCTGTTTTTCTCTCCTCCCCAGAGACAATTACTACTCAAGTAAACTCTAGATTTCAGTGGAGTCTTTTAATTTTGCTGTTAAGGGAAAGGCAGGGCATCCACTTTTATATTTTTGCTTTCTTCCCTAGAATTTCCAGTTCCCAACCCCTTCTGTTATTATGAGTTTATGCAACTAGACCGATCTGTGTTCTTAAAAGAAACATTATTAATAATTAATAAAGCTTCCAGAGATAAAAGCTGCCTCCTGCACTAAATAATATAAATAGCTAAAATACCCTGAGTGCGCCAGGCCTTCTTCTGAGCATATTTGACCCCAAGAACAGCTCCATGTGGGAGCTGCCGTCGTCACCATTGCCGTTTTACAGGTGAGGAAACTGAGGCATAGGGTGCATAACTTGTTCCAGGTCTCTGGCTGGTAAGTCAAGGGACCTAGTGCCTGTGCTGTGCTAAGTCGCTTAAGTCGTGTCAGACTCTCTGTGACCCTGTGGACTGTAGCCCACAGGCGCCTCTGTCCATGGCATTCTCCAGGCAAGAATAATGGAGCCGGTCGCCATGCCCTCCTCCAGGGAATCTTCCCGACACAGGGATCGAACCTGTGTCTCTCATGTCTCTTGCCTTGGCAGCTGGGCTCTTTACCACTAGCGCCACCTGGGAAACCTAAGGTTGGAGCAAAAACTCAGTCTGTAGAGTCTATGTTTTTGCTGCAATTCTGGGGCTGGCATCCTAGATGGAGGAGGGGTAGGAAGGCCTGTCCAGCTCTGTCCCAGAGCTCTTAATCCCTTTTTTTGGTTTGTTTTTTCTTTTCTTTTTTTCTTTTTTCTTAATCCCTTTTTAGCAAAGAAGGAACCGGGAAGTCTCGGGCAGCTCTGAGCCCTCTGAGAACAGAGGCTGTCCTGCCCCTCTGTGGGTCCCAATCCCCCAGCCAGTGCCATCCCCGCAGCTGTGCAAGTCAAATGTGAGCCAGAAAAAGCTTCACGTCAGAGACTCTTAGAATCCAAAGGAATTGCCTTTCCATTTCCCAGCCAGTGTGAGCGCTGGATCCCTCTGTTCGGCCCCATGTTCCCAAGCCAGGTCACCCCCCAGACAGCCTGGAGTGTCCATTCTCTGCTCCATCTGCGTCCACAGCCTCTCCCTGAGCGCGTTCATCAGCCCCTGCACTGCCAACACAGAACTCGTCACACTTTTCTTCTGTGTGATGTCCCTTCCGATATTTGAGGAAGGCTTTCCCTTCTCTCCCATCCTCGTCCGAAATAATGTCAGGAGCTCATTGCAAAGGTGATCACTGAGCTCCCGGTTTCCTCGTTTCCTGCCCAAGGTTTACTTATGATGGAACTTACCATTTTAATCATTGCCTTTTCCAGAGTGGGATTTGAAGAGATAAAGGAGCCTTAAAGCCAAGATACTCGGAGGAAATGGAAAAACATAAGGAGGTATTACATTTGCATTCTCGGAAAATGCTGGAATCAAATTCATGCGCTCACTCACCTTGCCCTGGGCCCAAGAGCCCGAGGAGACCCCGTCTGCTCCGCTCCTGCCTGCCCTCCTGTACCTTGTGCTCCCCCCACCCCGCCCCAGGTCCTTGTCGCTCTCCACCCGTGCCCATGTCTTCCATGTCACAGAAGAAACCACCAGCTTGACGTCCTCACCTCTCAGCACGTGGACCTGTCTACGCCCACCCCCCTGGTCCACGCTCCTCCTTTGGCTTGTCCTCTGGACCTCGTCCCCTCCCTCCTCCTGAAATAACGCGGTTTCTGTCAGCCCTGCCTCTGCGGACACCCGCGGAATGCCTCTCCACTAGCCACGATGCCCACAGGACCACTGGCTCTTCCTTCCACCGCCAAGCTGCCTAAAAGCACAGTCACCACCTCCCACCACTCACTCCTCACCCCGACTGTGCTGTCCTTGCGTCGCGGGACCTACAGCCACATCTCCATCCTGAAGGTAACTCCCAGGGGCAACTGGCTCGGTTGTGTCTCCCTGAGTTCCTGGGTCTTGCCCCCCTTTCGCCTGCTCCCCCTCCTGTCTCCTGAATTCAGCCCTGAGCTCAGGGCTCATGAGTAGGAACTCCGCCCAGGCCCCTTTCGGTTTAGCTCTCCTCCTGCCACGATTCCCAGGCTTCCCTGATAGCTCAGTTGGTAAAGAATCCACCTGCAATGGGGGAGACCTGGGTTCGATCCCTGGGTTGGGAAGATCCCCTGGAGAAGGGAAAGGCTACCCACTCCAGCATTCCGGCCTGGAGAATTCTATGGACTGTATATGGTCCGTGGGGTCGAAGAGTCAGACAAGACTGAGCGACTTTCACTTTCACTTTCCTGCCATGATCTCCAGCTTGGCAGTGACCTGCACCCACTTTCTAATGACACTGGGTCTCTAACTAGAGCTTTGATCTCTCTCCTTAGGGTCAAGCAGCCAACCAAGCCTTGGAGGCAGCATCATCAGAGGGCACACCCAGCCCCACCCCTCCCGCTGTCTCTGTTCCCAGCCACCATCATTCACTTGATCACTCAAGTCAGGAACCTGGGGTCCCACGGAGCTCCCCCTTTCCTCTCCTTTCCAGCCCCAGCTCCACTGCCCACTAGATAGTAGAGTCTTTCTTCAAAACCTATCCTCAAATTTGAACTCGCATTCAAATTACCTAGGGATCTATTCAAGTTTCAACTCAGAGTCAGCAGAGAGGCATGGCTTGCAACCAAGGCCCCTAGTCTCTGTCCCTCCCTTGCACAGCAATTCAATGCGTCTACCCTGTGTATTGCCACCCAGATGAAGGTGGGGAACGTTTCCAGCATGGCAGTGAGCTATGTCTGACCTCCTCCCTAATGGTGCCTGCCCCTAAGGTCAACATTCTTCTGACCTCCATCCCCTTCGATAACTTGACCTGGGTTTAAACATCATCTCGATGGAGTTACATAGACCCTTTTGTAGGGACGTTCCTTCACCCAACATCACATCTTGAGACTCATCCACATTGCTGCATCTCTCAGGAGTCGCTTCCTTGCCATTACTGTGTGGTATATTCCATGGTGTGAATGTACAACAATTTACTCATCCTTATACTGATGTGTGCTCATGCCCAGTTGTTCAACTGTGTCTGACTCTTTTCAACCTCACGGACTATAGCCCACCAGGTTCCTCTGTTCATGGGATTTTTCCAGTCAAGAATACTAGAGTGGGTTGCCATGCCCTCCTCCAGGGGATCTTCTCAACCTAGGGACTGAACACGTCTCCTGCGTTGCAGGCAGATCCTTTATCAGTGAGCCACCTGAGAGGCCCCCTCATGCTGATGAGCGCGAGCTATTTCTGCCTGCTCTGGACACAGCAATCACGTATGTCCTTTCCATGGACGGAAGCACTGACAGACATCTGCGCTGGGTGAGGACCCAGGAGTGAAACGGCATGATCGTCAGGGATATGTGCATGTTGTTTGGCACAAGCACTTTTCTGACGTGATTACACCGAGTTGTGTTCCCACCAGTGACATTCCCAGCAGTGACGTTCCCACCAGTGGCTCCAACACTCTTGCCCCCACTTGGCATCACTGATGGTTCCGCCCTTCCGGTGAGCGAGAGGCGCTTGCCTGCTATGGTTTCGATTTGCGTTTCTGACGGCCAGAGAAGCTGTGCACACTGCTAAGTGTTTATCAGCTTTTAGAATATTCCTCTTACCTGCAGCGTCTGCTTGGGTCTCCAGCTCGTCTTTCATCCC
Source organism: Madoqua kirkii (assembly GCA_006408675.1). Classification (NCBI taxonomy): domain Eukaryota; kingdom Metazoa; phylum Chordata; class Mammalia; order Artiodactyla; family Bovidae; genus Madoqua; species Madoqua kirkii. Next base: position 14,411 of record SJYC01065701.1, on the reverse strand, counting down.
GTCGTGACATTTTCCTCCCTGCCACTGTGGGCTCTTCCTCACTTCTGCCCGGCTCCCGTTCCCTTGTGGGTGCTTCTTGCCCAGCTGTGACTCCCCCTGGCAGGTCCAGCCTCCAGCCTGACCCTCCTCATCTGATCACTCACCATGGTGTCTCCTAGGGGCTGCGGACTGTGCAGCTTAAACCACAGAAATTGCTCATCTAACAGATCTTGGGTCCAGGTGTCCAAATTTCTCCTCTTTATAAAAACACCAGTCATACTGGATTAGAACCACCCTAACGACCTCACATTAACTTGTTCATCAGCAAAGACCATTTTTCTGTGTGGGACGGTCCTGTGTCACACAGGGCTGAGTGACACTCCCAGGGTCCCGTCCACAGATGCTGAGGTCAGGACTGCAACATTTTCTGGGGACACAATTCGACTCCTGACACTCACTTTCCTCTGTTACTGAGAAGCTCAGCAGCTGCCTTCCTGTTTGCTGCCCAGGGAAGAAAAGGGCCCCTCAGGGTGATGGTGGTCAGGCTGCCTCCCTGGCTCCCGGGCTCCTCGCCACATTCCCTCCCTCTAGCCCCTCAGAAGACAGTGTCTGCACACCTCCCAACCCCGCGGTCACACTCGCTCACGCCCCCCTGCCCTTCTCTTCCCTCCCATTGCCCCATCCACCCTGCTGGGCACCAAGCAAACTTCCCGAACTCCTGAGTTGTCGGATCAATCAGTCTCACTCACACGGGGCTCAGGAACACTGTCGTAACAGCCAGCCCTGCGCCTGCTCAGGGCCACCCTCTCTCGCCCCACCACCCTCGCCCGGGCACCGAGGTGGGCACCGTGTCTGTTGTCATCCTTAGAACCCCCTGAGCTACAGGTTATTGGAAACATGAACACAGGCAGGTGAGCAGCCACCTGGAGAGAAAGGAACCCCCAGGGCCCGAGCTGGAGGCTTGTCTGTCACTACACATCCTGGGCCTCTGCAAATAGGGGACGCAGAGACCCTCTGAGGTTCTGAGAGACCCAGGTGAGTGAAGGGCGAACCCTGGGGACCCAGCAGTTTCCGGGGGAATGCGGGAGATGAGTCAGCAAAAGAACCAAGTAAGGATGGGTTTGAGGATTTGGGGGCATGCAGTTACCAGAGCTGGACCAGAGGTCCCCGTCCCCCCATCCCAGAGCCCGCACATGGCATGGGCAGGCCGTGTCAACAAGCCTCTGCTGAGTGGCCAGTGATGAGGGAGGGAAGACGTCCATGGCCAGTGATGGTCCTGTTAACTCTCCAGATTACAAAATGGGGCCCCTACCAATTCAGGGCTTCCCTGGTGGCTCAGGCGGTAAAGAGTCCACTTGCTATACAGGAGACGTGGGTTCGATCCCTGTGTCGGGAAGATCCCCTAGAGGAGAGAATGGCAACCCACTCTGGTGTTCTTGTCTGGAGAATTCCACAGAGAGAGGAGCCTGGTGGGCTGCAGTCCATGGGGTTGCAAAGAGTCGGACATGACTGAGTCACTAACACATACAACACCCAATTTAAAAGTCTTTTCAGCTTTTCTGTGTCCTTTTCCCCAGTTCTTGGTCTTGGCCACCCCTGGCTCCTCTCCTGACCTCGTTCTCCACCCCAGAGCTAGCTCTGGTCCACGTGCCAATCCTCCAACCTCTGCCAACAGAGAACCCTCTGCCCTTGGACCCACACTCTCGGCTGAGACCCTCCATCTGCCAAAGAGGTCCGTGTCGATCTTCAGGCCACGCTTATCCCCAGATGTCCAGCGGTCTCCGTCTGGATTTCAAGCAGCCAGTCTCAGGCCAGAGGCTCCAACACGTCCAACATGGAGCCCCGGTGGCCCCCTACTCACTGCCATCCCAGGTGCTGGCAGCTGCCTCCCTCCAGTGGATCAGTTGATGCAGCGCTCTAGATCCTTCTCTTTCCATCACTGTGTACATGAGATTTGTCAGCCGATCCTACCAACTCTGCCTTCAAAACACAACCAGAATCCAGCCGCTTTTTATTACGCCACCCCAGCCCACTCTTGCGGAGGCTGACATCATTTCTCATCGGAGGCCCTGACCAGCCTCCTAACTGGCCCCCCTGCGTTCTTGCTGATCTACCCAACATATGCTTGCAAGTCATATGGCAAGCAGCCGGGATGCTTCTGGGAAAATGTAGGTCAGACCATGTCTCACATCTCTGCTCAAAACCCTCCAGCGGTTTCCCGGCTCAGAGTAAAAGCCAGAGCCTCCCCTGCCTCACCTCCCAGACCCCTTGCTACCCCTGCGTCCTCTCCCGCTGTGTTGCTCCGGCCCAGCTGGGCTGCCTTGGGAACCTTGCACCGCTCGGACTCCTCACACCTCACGGCCCCTGCTGGCTCAGCCCTCGCTTTCTTCTGACCACTGCCCCAAAGTTCCCTTCTCAGTGAGGTCTTTGTGTGGGTTTGCCAAGACTCCCGTAACAAAGTCCCACATGCTGAGTGGCTTGGGGGACAGAAACGGACTGTCTTGTGGATCTAGAGGCTACAAGTCCCAGACCAAGATTTGGCCAGGCAGGTTTCCTCCGAGACTTCCCTCCTGGGCTTGGAGATGGTCATCTTCTCCCCGTGTCCCCCCATGAACTTCCTCATGGGCATCTGTGTCCCCATTTTTTCTTCCTACAAGGACACCAGCCAGCTTGGATCAGGGCCCACACTCACGGTCTCATTTTGACTTAACCAGCTCTCTGAAGACCTGGTATCCAAACACAGTCACACTCAGAAGTGCTGGCAAGTTAGGACTTCAGTATGGACTGGGGGGACACACCTCAAGCCCGTAAAACTCTTCCTGATCATGTTCCCTGAAGCCTCATCCCCTCGGCCCCATTCCCTTCCTTCCCCCTTTCCTGTGTATATTTCGCTCCTGCGCTCTGGTTGCTACCTGTCACACGGTGAGTGCCGGTTCTGAATTTTGTTTCTCTTGTAACTTCCCACTTGAATGTCAGCCCCATGAGGGCAGGGTTGGGTCTGTGGTGGTCAGCGCATTATTCCCAGGGCCTCTAACTGAGCCCAGGACCCAGCAGACACTCTGCTAATATGGCATCACTCACATATATAATTCACATGTGTTTAATGAGTTGATTAAAGCCACAACTGTTTTCAAAAGACCTCCAGAACACCCTGGTGCTCATATTTCTTTCACTGAATACTTTTATTAAAGATCGTGTAACGAGCTTGGAAACAGACTCACCATCTCGACCACGTGTGCTCGTGGTGAGCGCCAGGCTTCGCTCAGCTGTTAGTGGACTGTTTCTCCCCCAGTGCCTTCTTCTCAATCCAACTGCAAAAGGCCTTTTCATTTCTTAATCTCCTTTTGGCACCAGAAGGCGTGTAATTTTTTTCCCTCCTGCCCTTCTGTTTGGTATTTAAAAACACACCCTGAGAAGCATAAATGTAGCCTTTTTTTCCCCCTCCAGTGAAATTTTCTGTAATTGTGGGCCTGGCTTTAAGAAGACTCAATACATAAAAATTTGAAAATGCCAAAAACATCAAATAAAGGAAGGGGGCAAAAGGAAAGGGTGATTGCTGCATAATGGATCTTAAAAAAAAAAATTCTTATTTTCTTTTAAAGGATTCAGTGTGCATTTCCTTAATAGTGGTTTTCCTCGGGTGCTTTTAGAATTTGGGTTGGCGTCCACATCTGCCTTCATCTAATACTGCCCAGGGCCCTCATCCTGTGCTGGGTTAGGCCCAGCCCTCCTGGCATTTCTTTGGACCTTTTTGTCTTTTCCCCCTAGAATTTCTACATGGCTGCTCTGGGCTCCCAACTTTGCACTTAGGAGCATGTATGAGCAGAGGTTTCAGGATGGTGACCCGGGGTAAAGTGGAGGGTTGAGGAGGGAGGCTGGTCCATGTGTGCCCCTGCCTGCCAGCACCCGGGGGACCTCGCAGCTTCCTTCGAGTTCCCTTGTGACCCAGGGACAAGATGCATCTCAGCATCAGGCTCAGAAGATCTCACAGGCATCCCCCACCCTCCTCAGGATGTCAAGGTCACCAGTGAGGTCCAAAGCCCAAGACCCAGCTTGCTGGCAGAATCCCCATCAAAGCCAAAGTCAGGTCAAGGTTCTCTGACCCTCTTGCAGAGAGGAAACTGAGGCCCAGGGAGAAGGTGTGACTTGGAGGGGCCAGGAGAGCAGGCCAGGCAGCCTGAGACGTGCAGGGCCTGGGCTCGGGGACCGTGGCACTTCCAGAGGGCTTTGTGGCCTGAGGTGAGTAAGAACAGTCCCCTTACTCACCCACTGGGTGCCCACTGGGAGCACGGGATCAAGAGATCCAGGTTGTGCCAGGAGCCAGCAGCCAAGAGTCTCCCCGATTCCCATGGGGCCTTGAAGGCAGGGAGGGCCCAAGACAGCCTTGGCAGGGGCAGCAGCAGGGAGGGAAGGGGCCGGGAGGAGGGGCCAGACCTCGGGGCCACACCACGCCAGCCCAAGCAGAGTCCAAAGCTCCAGGCCATGTGACCTTTAGCAGTGGCCCCTGGGGTGTGCACTGAAGCCTGAATAAATGACTCACTGAGCCTCTGCAGGCAGCCTCTCTGTCCCCGCTTGGTGGTGGCCTCTGCCAGTGAATGAGCGAGACTCCTTTCCACACCTCCATCACACACAGCCTCAATGTGACCATCTATTCATGTGACCACAGGAAGGCTACCTGCGCCTCACCGCCCAGGACCCCATCCCCCACCTCTACAAGGAGCTGCTCTGCAAGGACCCAGCACCCGGATACAGCCACAGGCCGTGAAGTCCAAGTTACTGTGTCACCAACGAAGACCAAACACACTTTAAATGTAGACCTCTCCAGAAATACACTGGCACGTTGGAGATTTGAATGTGGGTTGGGCTTTGGAGAAGGGAATGGCAAACCACTTCAGTATTCTTGCCTTGAGAACCCCATGAATAGTATGGAAAGGCAAAAAGATAGGACACTGAAAGATGAACTCCTCAGGTCAGTAGGTGCCCAACATGCTACTAGAGGTCAGTGGAGAAATAACTCCAGAAAGAATGAAGAGATGAAGCCAATGCAAAAACAACCCCCGGTTGTGGATGTGACTGGTGATGGAAGCAAAGTCCAATGCTGTAAAGAAAAATATTGCATAGGAACCTGGAATGTTAGGTCCATGATGCATAAATGTAGCCTTTTTTTCCCCCTCCAGTGAAATTTTCTGTAATTGTGGGCCTGGCTTTAAGAAGACTCAATACATAAAAATTTGAAAATGCCAAAAACATCAAATAAAGGAAGGGGGCAAAAGGAAAGGGTGATTGCTGCATAATGGATCTTAAAAAAAAAAATTCTTATTTTCTTTTAAAGGATTCAGTGTGCATTTCCTTAATAGTGGTTTTCCTCGGGTGCTTTTAGAATTTGGGTTGGCGTCCACATCTGCCTTCATCTAATACTGCCCAGGGCCCTCATCCTGTGCTGGGTTAGGCCCAGCCCTCCTGGCATTTCTTTGGACCTTTTTGTCTTTTCCCCCTAGAATTTCTACATGGCTGCTCTGGGCTCCCAACTTTGCACTTAGGAGCATGTATGAGCAGAGGTTTCAGGATGGTGACCCGGGGTAAAGTGGAGGGTTGAGGAGGGAGGCTGGTCCATGTGTGCCCCTGCCTGCCACACCCGGGGGACCTCGCAGCTTCCTTCGAGTTCCCTTGTGACCCAGGGACAAGATGCATCTCAGCATCAGGCTCAGAAGATCTCACAGGCATCCCCCACCCTCCTCAGGATGTCAAGGTCACCAGTGAGGTCCAAAGCCCAAGACCCAGCTTGCTGGCAGAATCCCCATCAAAGCCAAAGTCAGGTCAAGGTTCTCTGACCCTCTTGCAGAGAGGAAACTGAGGCCCAGGGAGAAGGTGTGACTTGGAGGGGCCAGGAGAGCAGGCCAGGCAGCCTGAGACGTGCAGGGCCTGGGCTCGGGGACCGTGGCACTTCCAGAGGGCTTTGTGGCCTGAGGTGAGTAAGAACAGTCCCCTTACTCACCCACTGGGTGCCCACTGGGAGCACGGGATCAAGAGATCCAGGTTGTGCCAGGAGCCAGCAGCCAAGAGTCTCCCCGATTCCCATGGGGCCTTGAAGGCAGGGAGGGCCCAAGACAGCCTTGGCAGGGGCAGCAGCAGGGAGGGAAGGGGCCGGGAGGAGGGGCCAGACCTCGGGGCCACACCACGCCAGCCCAAGCAGAGTCCAAAGCTCCAGGCCATGTGACCTTTAGCAGTGGCCCCTGGGGTGTGCACTGAAGCCTGAATAAATGACTCACTGAGCCTCTGCAGGCAGCCTCTCTGTCCCCGCTTGGTGGTGGCCTCTGCCAGTGAATGAGCGAGACTCCTTTCCACACCTCCATCACACACAGCCTCAATGTGACCATCTATTCGTGTGACCACAGGAAGGCTACCTGCGCCTCACCGACCAGGACCCCATCCCCCACCTCTACAAGGAGCTGCTCTGCAAGGACCCAGCACCCGGATACAGCCACAGGCCGTGAAGTCCAAGTTACTGTGTCACCAACGAAGACCAAACACACTTTAAATGTAGACCTCTCCAGAAATACACTGGCACGTTGGAGATTTGAATGTGGGTTGGGCTTTGGAGAAGGGAATGGCAAACCACTTCAGTATTCTTGCCTTGAGAACCCCATGAATAGTATGGAAAGGCAAAAAGATAGGACACTGAAAGATGAACTCCTCAGGTCAGTAGGTGCCCAACATGCTACTAGAGGTCAGTGGAGAAATAACTCCAGAAAGAATGAAGAGATGAAGCCAATGCAAAAACAACCCCCGGTTGTGGATGTGACTGGTGATGGAAGCAAAGTCCAATGCTGTAAAGAAAAATATTGCATAGGAACCTGGAATGTTAGGTCCATGAATCAAGGTAAATTGGAAATGGTCAAACTGAGATAGCAAGAGAGTGAACATTGACATTTTAGGAATCAGTGAACTAAAACAGACTGGAATGGGTGAATTTAACTCAGATGACCATTTTATCTACTACTGTGGGCAAGAATCCCTTAGAAGAAATGGAGTAGCTTTCATGATCGGCAAAGAGTCCGAAATGCAGTACTTGGATGCAATCTCAAAAATGACAGGCCAAGCCAAACCATTCAATATCACAGTAATCCAAGTCTATGTCCCGACCACTAACGCTGAAGAAGCTGAAGCTGAATGGTTCTATGAAGACCTACAAGACTTTCTGGAACTAACACCAGAAAAAGATGTCCTTTTCATCATAGGGGACTGAAATGCAAAAGTAGGAAGTCAAGAAATACCTGGAGTAACAGGCAAGTTTGACCTTGGAGTATAGAATGAAGCAGGGCAAAGGCTAACAGAGTTTTGCCAAGAGAACACACTGGTCATAGCAAACACTCTCTTTCAACAACACAAAAGAAAACTCTACACATGGCCTTCACTGGATGGTCAATATTGAAATCAGATTGATTATGTTCTTTGTAGCCAAAGATGGAGAAGCTCTGTTCAGTGAGCAAAAAGAAGACCAGGAGCTGACTATGGCTCAGATCATTAACTCTTTATTGCCAAATTCAGGCTTAAATTGAAGAAAGTAGGGAAAACCACTAGGGCCATTCAGGCATGACCTAAATAAAATCCCTTACGATTATGCAGTGGAAGTAACAAATAGATGCAAGGGACTAGATCTGATAACGTGTCTGAAGAACTAGGGACAAGGTTTGTTATGTTGTACAGGAGGCAGTGATCAAGACCATCCCCAAGAAAAAGAAATGCAAAAAGGCAAAATGGTTATCTGAGGAGGACTTACTTACAAATAGCTGAGAAAAGAAGAGAAGCTAAAGGCAAAGGAGAAAAGGGAAGATATAAGCATCTGAATGCAGAGTTCCAAAGAATAGCAAGGAGAGACATGAAAGCCTTTCTCAGTGATCAATGCAAAGAAATAGAGGGAAATAATAGAATGGGAAAGACTAGAGATCTCTTCAAGAAAATTAGAGATACCAAGGGAACATTTCATGCAAAGATGGGACAGACAATAAAGGACAGAAATGGTATGGACCTAACAGAAGCAGAAGATATTAAGAAAAGATAGCAAGAATACACAGAAGAACAATACAAAAAAGATCTTCATGACCCAGATAACCACAATGGTATGATCACTCACCTAGAGCCAGACATTCTGGAGTCCAAAGTCAAGTGGGCTTTAGGAAGTATCACTATGAACAAAGCTAGCGGAAGTGATGGAATTCCAGTCAAGCTATGTCAAATCCTAAAAGATAATGCTGTGATATGCCAGCAGTTTTGGAAAACTCAGCAGTGGCCACAGGATATTTTTCAGTTTTAATTCCAATCCCAAAGAAAGATAACACCAAAGACTTTTCAAACTACTGCACAACTGCACTCATCTCACACACTAGCAAAGTAATGCTCAAAATTCTCCGAACCAGGCTTCAACAGTACGTGAACCGTGAACTTCCAGATGTTCAAGCTGGATTTAGAAAAGGCAGAGGAACCAGAGGTCAAATTGCCAAATTCCATGATGATGGGTCATCGAAAAAGCAAGAGAGTTTCAGAAAAACATCTGCTTTATTGACTATGCCAAAGCCTTTGACTGTGTGGATCACAAGAAACTGTGGAAAATTCTTTATGAGATAGGAACACCAGATCACCATACCTGCCTCCTGAGAAATCTGTATACAGGTCAAGAAGCAACAGTTAGAACAGGACATGGAACAATGGACTGGTTCCAAACTGGGAAAGGAGAATGTCAAGGCTGTATATTGTCCCCCTGCTTATTTAACTGACATGCAGAGTACATCATGAGAAATGCCGGGCTGGATGAAGCTGGAATCAAGATTGCCAGGAGAAATATCAGTAACCTCAGATATGCAGATGACATCACCCTTACAGCAGAAAGTGAAGAGGAACTGAAAGAGGAGAGTGAAAAAGTTGGCTTAAAGCTCAACATTCAGAAAATGAAGATCATGGCATCCGGTCCCATCACTTCATGGCAAATAGATGGGGAAACAATGAAAAGAGTGAGAGACTTTATTTTCTTGGGCTCCAAAAATCACTGCAGATGGTGACTGCAGCCATGAAATTAAAAGATACTTCCTCCTTGGAAGGAAAGCTATGACCAATCTATGACAGCATATTAAAAACCAGAGGCATTACTTTGGCAACAAAGGTCCATCTAGTCAAAGCTATGGTTTTTCCAGTGGTCAGGTATGGATGTGAGAGTTGGACTATAAAGAAAGTTGAGCGCTGAAGAACTGATGCTTTTGAACTGTGGTGTTGGAGAAGACTCTTGAGAGTCCCTTGGACTGCAAGGAGATCCAACCAGTCAATAAAGGAAATCGGTCCTGAATATTCATTGGAAGGATTGATGCTGAAGCTGAAACTTCTTTGGCCACGTGATGTGAAGAACTGACTCACTGGAAAAGACCCTGATGCTGGGAAAGATTGAAGGCGGGAGGAGAAGAGGATGACAGAGGATGAGATGGTTGGATGGCATCACTGACTCAATGGACATGACTTTGAGCAGTCTCCAGGAGTTGGTGATGGACAGGGAGGCCTGGGGTGCTACAGTCCATGGGGTTACAAAGAGTCGAACATGACTGAGCAACTGAACTGAACTGACTGGGCTTTGTGTTCATCACACAGAAGGAAAAGCCTCTGAGGGGCCCGGCCACCCGGGGCCGAGAGCAGAGGCTGAGGCCGCAGCTCAGGAGGAAGGGAGCCAGCCAGAAGGGAGGAGAGAAAATGAACAAGGAGGAGCCGGCACCTGACGCGGAGAACCTCCAGAAAAGCTGTGCGGGCAGGGCAGTGTCTAGGCGGCCTGGAGGATGCAGCCTCCATGTGGCTCACTGCAGGGCCGATCGAGCGCGTGGGCCTGTACAGAGGAGACACCACTGGCTAAGGCCCCAGGCGCCAGCCCAGGCCACAGGAGAGGCTACGCAGCCCCAGACAGAAGTGGAAAGCGGTCTGCATTTGCCTGTGATGAACATTTCCCCACCAAGGAGTGTTTACCAAAAACAAGTCAATGCCCAGTGTGGTGGTTGGAGCCCCAAGTCCTTGCAAAAGAGAGTGAGAAATTCAGAGAAGAGGAACAAGAGCCTTGATGGTGGATCTGAGTCTGGGTAGTGAAACTGGCGAGTGAACCACATACTCCACACTGAAGGTTGTCTGGAAAGACCCAGGGAAATCCTTCACAAGGCAGCTCTTGAGGGAGGGCCTGGAGGAGGTGGGACAGGAGAGGAAGGAGCTGCTCATTGCAAATATACTTTTTTAAACTAATTTTCATTGGAGTCAATTTTATTGGAGTTGCTTTAGAATGTTAATTTCTGCCTTACCGCACAGTGAATCAGACAGACATGCAAACAGACCCTCCTGTGAGGCTCTCATTGTCTAACGCCTGTCTTACCTTGTGCAAGCGTGCACGTGTTCTCAGTTGCCAAGTCGTGTCCAACACTTTGGGACCCCATGGACTGTAGCCCGCAAGGTTCCTCTGTCCATGGGATTATCCCAGGAAAGAATACTGCAGTGGGTTGCCATTTCCTTCTCCAGGGGGTCTTCACAACCCAGGGATCAAACCCACATCTCCTGCATTGGCAGGTGGGTTCTTTACCACTCAGCCACCAGGGAAGCTCATGTCTTGCTTTACTTACTACTAATTACTAGTTAATTGCACCCAGAAACATCACTTGCCAGGTCTTCTTTGGTTGCAGTCTCCAGGAAGGTCTCCATGACCTTGCAGCCCTCGTAAAGGACTCATGTCTGAGCTGGTCACATGAGCCTCACTCAAACAGCTCCCATTCTCCTGCACGTGTTCCCGTCTCGTGAGCACTGTCAGAAACTTTTCAGCCCTTCTCTAAGCAGCTGTGTGACCCAGCTGTGCCCAGTGGCAGAGCCCCCCCATCCCCCGCCCCAAAAAAACCCTCATCTTGCTGGGAAATGGGCCCCTAAGACATCCTTGACCTGCAGTCTCAGAAGACTCAGGGAGAAAAATCTGATCCCCAGTGCCTCCCGTTTGGTCTTTCCCATCTCTTCTTTTAAAAATTGTCATAACATATATATAACCTAAATTTCAGCATTTTAAGTGTTTTTAAATAGCATTAAGTTTATCCACATTGCTGTAAAACCACCACCAATTCACCTTCAAAGCTTTTTCATTTTCCCAACTGAAACTCTGAACCCGTCAAACACTCCCCAGCCCTGTCTCCTCCTAAGACTCTAGTAATGACCCTTTTGCTTTCTCTCTGTGAACTGGACTCCTCCAGGTACATCCTAAGTGGTATTGTATAGCTTTCGTCCTTTTGTGTCTGGCTTATTTCACTGCACGTAATGTCTTCAAGGGCTTCCCAGATGACGATAGTGGTAACAAACCCGCCTACCAATGCAGGAGGTGCCAGAGACGCGGGTTTGATCCCTGAGTCAGGAAGATCCCCTGGAGGAGGGCATGGCAACCCACTCCAGTATTCTTGTCTGGGGAATCCCATGGGCAGAGGAGCCTGGCGGACTATAGCCTCAAGGGTCACAAACAATCGGATGTAACTGAAGCAAGTTAGAATGCACGCACGCAATGTCTTCCGATGTTATCCACATTGTAGCCTATGTCAGAATTTCCCTCCTTTTTAAGACTGAATAGGGAGGTCCCTGGTGGCCTAGTGGTTAGGATTCTCAGCGTGGCATTGTCATGACCCGGGGTCAGTCCCTGGTCTGGAAACTGAGATCCCGCAAGCCACATGGTGCGGACAAAAAAAAAAAAAAAGACTCAGCATTGTTCCATTCCATGCATGGACCACTTTTCGCTCGTCTATTCACCCATCAGTGGACACTTGGGCTGCTTACATTTGAGGCTATTGCAAATAATGTAGCTGTGAACATGCTTGTACATCTCTCGATGGTTTTTAAATCAAGTGTAATAAGATATAATTTATATACAACGATTTGACCCATTTTACAATGCAGTTTGATTAGCTTGACTAGACACAGGACATGCCCATCACCTCAAGAAGTCCCTTGTCCCTTTTTTAGCTGTGAACGTGCTTGTACATCTCTCGATGGTTTTTAAATCAAGTGTAATAAGATATAATTTATATACAACGATTTGACCCATTTTACAATGCAGTTTGATTAGCTTGACTAGACACAGGACATGCCCATCACCTCAAGAAGTCCCTTGTCCCTTTTTGCTGTTAATTCCTCACCCCACCCCTAGGCAATCACTAATCTACGTCCTGTCACTAGAGATCAGTTTTGCCTTTTCTAGAATTTCATTTAAAGGAAATGACACAGAACGTCCTCTTCTGAGTCTAGATTCTTGTGCGCTCAGCTTGGTGTTTTTCAGATCCATCTCTGTTGTTACACACCCGTAGTTTTTCCTTTATTGCAGGGTAAATTGTTCCATTGGATGGATAAATCACACTGGCTCACCCATTCAGCAGCTGTTGGATCCTGGGCTCTTTCCAGGGTTGGGCATTTGTGAACCAAGCTGCTGTATTTTCAGATCAGTCTTTGCAAGAGATGTCTACTTCCTTTGCTCTTGGGTGAAAACCAGGGAGCGGACATGTGGTGCAGTGTGTGGTCAGTTTACAACTGACTTTATAAGAAACAGTCAAACTTCTTCCGAGTGGTGGCATTACACGCCTTCTCACCTGAACCATATGAAAGTTCAAAGTGCTCCACATCCAGGATTATAAGGTAGACCTGTTCCTGAAGTGAGGTCTCTTCGCGGTCTTCATTTCCATTTCCTCCATGACTAATGGTGTGAACATCTTTTCACCTACGTATTGGTGATTCACATACACTTTTTGGTGAAGTGTCTAAGTCACTTGCCTTTTTTTTTTTTAATCGGGGCCTCCCTGGTGGCTCATGGTGACGAGTCCTCCTGCCTGATCCCTAGTCTGGGAAGATCCCACATGCTGCAGGGCAACTAAGCCCGTGCACCACAACCACTGACTGTGCCCCAGAGCCCAGGAGCCACAGCTAGTGAAGCCCGAGCGCCCGAGAGCCTGAGCTCTTTGACGAGAGAAACCACAACGAGAAGCCCAGCGCTGCAACTCCGAGCAGCCCCCACTCTCTGCACCTAGAGAAAGCCCGTATGCAGCAACGAAGCCCAACACAGGCAAATAAACACACTTTTTAAATTGAGCTGTTTGTCTTATGGAGTTGAAAGTACTCTTTATATATTCTGGGTGCAAGTCCTTCATCTGATCTATGCATGGCAAACGTGTATGCCACCGAGCCTGTGGACAAAATTTCATTCTTTTCTGGTGTCTTTTGAAGAGAAGCCTTTTCTTTTGATAAAATCCAGTTCATTGACTGTTTCGTTGCATGGTTCACGTCCTTGGTGCCCTGTGGCTCTTTCATATCTGTTGCTTTTGCTCACCACTGTTCCTGCGGCTGATTTATCACACGCCCTGTGCTTCCTCACTGTGACTGCTGTGTGGCCCTGGCAGGCACGCAATGCACAGCTTTCACCCACTTTATTGGTGCTGACATGAGGGTTGTCTTCGGCCATTACAAATTTCATTGCCATGAACGCTCTTATAACTCTTTCCAGGGACACATTTCCATGTATTTCTTTAGCTTTATCAGTTCAGTTCAGTCGCTCATTTATGTCTGACTCTTTGCGACTCCATGGACTGCAGCATGCCAGGCCTCGCTGTTCATCACCAACTCCCAGAGCTTGATCAAACTCATGTCCATTGAGTCAGTGATGCCATCCAACCATTTCATCCTCTGTCATCCCCTTCGCCTCCTGTCTTCAATCTTTCCCAGCATCAGGGTGTTTTCAAATGACTCATTTCTTTGCATCAGGTGGCCAAAATATTGGAGTTTCAGCTCTAGCATCAGTCTTTTCAATGAATATTCAAGACTGACTTCCTTTAGGATGGTCTGGTTGGATCTCCTTGCAGTCCAAGGGACTCTCAAGAGTCTTCTCCCACACCACAGCTCAGAAGTTCTTTGGCGCTCAGCTTTCTTTATAGTCCAACTCTCACATCCATACATGACTCCTGGAAAAACCATAGCTTTGACTAGACAGACCTTTATCAACAAAGTAATGTCTCTGCTTTTTAATATGCTGTCTAGGTTGGTAATGGAGAAGGAAATGGCAACCCACTCCAGTGTTCTTATCTGGAGAATCCCAGGGACGGCAGAGCCTAGTGGGACAGAGTCGGACACAACTGAAGTGACTTAGCAGTAGCAGCTAGGTTGGTAATAGCTTTTCTTCCAAGGAGTAAGCATCTCTTAACTTCATGGCTGCAGCCACCATCTCCAGTGATTTTGGAGCCTAAGAAAATAAAGTCCCTCACTCTTTCCATTGTTTCCCCATCCATTTGCCATGAAGTGAGGGGACCGAATGCCATGATCTTAGTTTGATGAATGTTGAATTTTAAGCCAACTTTTTCACTCTCCTTTTTCATTTTCATCAAGAGGCTCTTCAGTTCCTGTTTGCT
>SJYC01065700.1:0-10771 GCA_006408675.1 Madoqua kirkii | reverse complement strand
AAGCATTTGATAATATTTAACATACTTTTTTTTTTATAAAAACTTTTTAAAACACTAGGAACTAAATGAATCTTCTTTCATCTGATGAAAGATATGCCTACTTTTAACATTACACTGAGGGTCAAAAACAGCGCTGTGAGTCCTGAAAAAGGAAAAAGTCATAAAAATTGGAAATAAGAAATAAAACTCTCATTTTAGAGATAACATGACAAAATAGGGAAGTAGTCCAAGAATATGTAGATAAATTATTAGAATTACTAGGTGAATTTTTAAAAGTTACCGGCCACAAGGGCAAAATACAAAATCACTGAAATTTTTATATACCAAAAATAAACATAGAATAAAATTTTTAATATTTCAAAAATATTAAATATATAAGATAATAAAATAAGAAAGTACAGAATATGCAAAAAATCAATTAAATTTTTTTATATAAATCAAACACATGCATTCTGTTAAATGAATACAACGGTCAGTGCTGGTAAGATGTCAACTTTTGTCAGACTGACTTTAAGGGTCAATCCAATCATAATAAAATGTCATTAGGACATTTTAAGGAATCCAATAAGCTCATTCTAAAAATATATGGGCAGACAAAAGACCTAGTAGGGTTGGTCATTCCTGAAGAAGAAAAACAAGTTAAGAGGACTTGCTTTAACTTAATATCAAGGCTTAGCTTAAGGCTAAAATGATTGAGATAGGATGGATATAGGAGATCAGTGGAACAGGATAAACAGTTCAGACATAGATCTACACATTGATATATTTTGAACTGTGGTGCTTTCAAACTCATGCTTTTTAACTGTGGTGTTGGAGAAGACTCTTGAGGGTCCCTTGGACCGCAAGGAGATCCAACCAGTCCATCCTAAAGGAAATTGGTCTTGAATATTCACTGGAAGGACTGATGTTGAAGCTGAAACTCCAATCCTTTGGCCACCTGATGTGAAGAACCGATCCATTGGAAAAGCCCCTGATGCTGGGAAAGATTGAAGGCAGGAGGAGAAGGGGACAACAGAGGATGGGCTGGCTAGATGGCTGAAAGCTGAAAGCATTCCCTCTCAGATCAAAAACAAGACAAGGGTGCCCACTCACCACTTTTATTCAACAGAGTGTTAGAAGTCCCAGCTGCAGGAAGCAGACAAGAAAAAGAAATAAAAGGAATATAAATTCGAAAAGAAGTAAAACTGTCACTGTTTGCAAACGACATGAAAGCCCTGAAGGTGCCACCAGAAGACGACTAATATGAGAGTTCATCAAGGAAGCCAGTACGGCTGCAGGACACAAAGGAGAAGGCAGTGGCACCCCATCCAGCGCTCTCACCTGGAAACTCCCAGGGACGGAGGAGGCTGGGGGGCTGCAGTCCATGGGGTCGCAGAGTCAGACACGACTGAGCGACTTCACTTTCACTTTTCACTTTCATGCACTGGAGAAGGAAATGGCAACCCACTCCAGTGTGCTTGCCTGGAGAATCTCAGGGATCGCAGAACCCAATGGGCTGCTGTCTGTGGGATCGCAGCGACTTAGGAGCAGCAGCAGCAGCTGCAGGATACAAAACGTATAGAAATCTGTTCCATTTCTGTACACTAACAAGAAACTCTCAGAAAGATAAACCAAGGAAATGAGACCATTCACAATCACACTAAAAGCGAATAAAATACCTTGGCGCCCCAAAGAAGTAAATAAGATAGGCTGTAGTGCCTGGCTGCAATCTCTTTGGCTTTGTTTTCCTTTCTGGGCAATAGGCAACTGTATTCAATATCTTGTTAAAAAAAAAACTATAATGGAAAATAATTTAAAAAATAATATGTGTATAACACATATCACCTTGTATGCACCTGAAACATTGTAAGTGACTATACATCAATACAGTACATATATTAAGAAAAAAAACTTTCAGGGATGCCAAGTTAGGGGTTCTAGTCAATTGCAGCTTTTTTTTCTCTTAAATAGGAGCTGGACAATGTGTGTGTGTGTGTGTGTGTGTGTGTGTGTGTGTGTGTGTGTAATTATTCCATTTTTGCAAGAGGTCCTTGCCTCTAGCAAAGCCTTTGTCACTGTCTCCTAGTCAACACAACTGCTCTCACTTTCTCTGGAAAACTATCATATTCAGTCCTTCTGACATAATTGACTACAGCTGCTTTTTTCTACTTTCTTATAAAAAGAAAATGAAATCAACCAATGCTATTATGCAGATCAGGAGGCAACAGTTAGAACTGGACATGGAACAACAGACTGGTTCCAAATAGGAAAAAGAGTACGTCAAGGCTGTATATTATCACCCTGCTTGTTTAACTTATATGCAGAGTACACCATGAGAAACAGTGGGCTGGAAGCACAAGCTGGAATCAAGACTGACGGGAAAAATATTAATAACCTCAGATATGCAGATGACACCACCCTTATGGCAGAAAGTGAAAAAGAACTAAAGAGCCTCTTGATGAAAGTGAAAGAGGAGAGGGGAAAAGTTGGCTTAAAGTTCAACATTCAGAAAACAAAGATCATGACATCGGGTCCCATCACCTCATGGGAAATAGATGGGGAAACAATGGAAACAGTGAGTTTATTTACTTGTGCTCCAAAATCACTGCAGATGGTGACTGCCGCCATGAAATTAAAAGACGCTTACTACTTAGAAGAAAAGTTATGACCAACCTAGACAGCATATTCAAAAGCAGAGACATTACTTTGCCAACAAAGATCAGTCTAGTCAAGGCTATGGTTTTTCCAGTTGTCATGTATGGATGTGAGAGTTGGATTGTGAAGAAAGCTGAGCACTGAAGAATTGATGCTTTTGAACTGTGGTGTTAGAGAAGACTCTTGAGAGTTCCTTGGACTGCAAGGAGATCCAACCAGTCCATTCTGAAGGAGATCTCTCTGAAGGAGATCAGCCCTGGGATTTCTTTGGAAGGAATGATGCTAAAGCTGAAACTCCAGTACTTTGGCCACCTCATGCGAAGAGTTGACCCATTGGAAAAGACTCTGATGCTGGGAAGGATTGGGTGCAGGAGGAGAAGGGGATGACAGAGGATGGGATGGCTAGATGGCATCACCGATTCGATGGACCTGAGTCTGAGTGTTGTGTGTGTGTGTGTGTGTGTGTGTGTGTGTGTGTGTGTAATTATTCCATTTTTGCAAGAGGTCCTTGCCTCTAGCAAAGCCTTTGTCACTGTCTCCTAGTCAACACAACTGCTCTCACTTTCTCTGGAAAACTATCATATTCAGTCCTTCTGACATAATTGACTACAGCTGCTTTTTTCTACTTTCTTATAAAAAGAAAATGAAATCAACCAATGCTATTATGCAGATCAGGAGGCAACAGTTAGAACTGGACATGGAACAACAGACTGGTTCCAAATAGGAAAAAGAGTACGTCAAGGCTGTATATTATCACCCTGCTTGTTTAACTTATATGCAGAGTACACCATGAGAAACAGTGGGCTGGAAGCACAAGCTGGAATCAAGACTGACGGGAAAAATATTAATAACCTCAGATATGCAGATGACACCACCCTTATGGCAGAAAGTGAAAAAGAACTAAAGAGCCTCTTGATGAAAGTGAAAGAGGAGAGGGGAAAAGTTGGCTTAAAGTTCAACATTCAGAAAACAAAGATCATGACATCGGGTCCCATCACCTCATGGGAAATAGATGGGGAAACAATGGAAACAGTGAGTTTATTTACTTGTGCTCCAAAATCACTGCAGATGGTGACTGCCGCCATGAAATTAAAAGACGCTTACTACTTAGAAGAAAAGTTATGACCAACCTAGACAGCATATTCAAAAGCAGAGACATTACTTTGCCAACAAAGATCAGTCTAGTCAAGGCTATGGTTTTTCCAGTTGTCATGTATGGATGTGAGAGTTGGATTGTGAAGAAAGCTGAGCACTGAAGAATTGATGCTTTTGAACTGTGGTGTTAGAGAAGACTCTTGAGAGTTCCTTGGACTGCAAGGAGATCCAACCAGTCCATTCTGAAGGAGATCTCTCTGAAGGAGATCAGCCCTGGGATTTCTTTGGAAGGAATGATGCTAAAGCTGAAACTCCAGTACTTTGGCCACCTCATGCGAAGAGTTGACCCATTGGAAAAGACTCTGATGCTGGGAAGGATTGGGTGCAGGAGGAGAAGGGGATGACAGAGGATGGGATGGCTAGATGGCATCACCGATTCGATGGACCTGAGTCTGAGTGAACTCCAGGTGTTGGTAATGGACAGGGAGGCCTGGCGTGCTGCGATTCACAGGTTCGCAAAGAGCCGGACACGACTGAGCCACTGAACTGAATGTTATTAAATGGAATACATCAATTAAACAATTAGAGCCTGCCTGTACATGAGGCAGAGCCTTGGTCCTAGCAAAGAGGTTTTGTGTACGAATGTTTTTCTTTACTTTGTTCACAAAAGACTTTGAACTTAGGATAACAGCTGAAGGACTTTAAATGACATTTTCAAAAATAGAAGATTCTGAGCTCAAAAATCTCTTTAAGGCCAATGTAAATAATTTGAAACGTGATCTGAATGGCTAGTCTGGAGGCATTAACCGGATGTAAGTTTTCTGACCCATATTCATAGAAACTCCGGGGAGTCCCAGCTGCAGTTCTCTGATGTAGGCACAGCCAATGCATTTATCTCAGTTCACCTGCTTGCCTTTGCTTGCTCTTTGTGTGTGCATAGACTCAAAATGGTTAAAAACAAACACGTCACCCTAGAGAACGTTTTTTTTTTTTTTTAATGTCGCTCAAATGAGGCTTTCAAAAATCTCTGTTAGTACAGAGTTAAATGTTAGAACTTTTTTTCTTGCTAAAAAGAATGTATCTCTCATTCTCAAAAAGTTTATTATTCACAACAGTTGCAGAACAACTGTCTTTCTCCTGTTTCAAAAGAGTTCAGAAAGCCATGGCTTCCTTTATTTCAGGCAAAAATTACACCTGCCACCTTTCTGAGGTTTCTATGTAATCTGTATACCAATCTTTAGGCTCCTTATTGATGTAGCAAGGAATCACAGTTAAGCCCAATTTGTAGCTGTCACTCTGCAAAGCAAATCCATGGATCTGGGCTGAGTTCAGTAACCACAATGACTCACAACAACAAACCCAACTTGCCCCTTAACGAATTTATTAATAGATGAGCTGGGTTTTGTTTGGAGGATTTTTGACTTTTAATTGGATGATCATGCTCAATAATTACAGACATTTGACAATATAAATGCCACTCTGCAGGGTCTTGGGTTCACACACAGAATGTGTCGCTTGAAGTTTTAGATGAAAGTTACATGAAGAGTATGGCGCTCCTCCCCACCGCCAGCACTTGAACTCTGTTTACTCTGCCGGGCCAACGACAGGGCCAGCAACAGTTTTCCCTCTTCTCACCATGCTTTCCATTGTCATCTTTATGAAAAAGCCAAGAGGAAAGACAAAAACACCACACCCAGCACAGGGTGTCCCAGGGAGATCCTAAAACAGTAATTCTCACCTGAAGAGCTGGAGCTGTCACGCCGACCCCTCATGTTCAGTGAGTACAGAACAGCACAGAGGGGTCGGTCCACCTGGGATGCTCAGAGAGACTGCGTGGGAACAGGGCTCCTGGAAGCCTAGAAGGGAAGGCGCAGCAGCGGATTCCATTGTACGGAACAAGGCGCTCAGCCACACACAACGTCAGGGGTGTGGTCCTTTCCTCCCTCACCCACCTGCTGAGAGTGAAAAGGCCAGATGGCAAAGAAAAGGGAGGCCCTCCTCACCTGATACTTGGGAGTTGGCTACACATGGAATTACTCCAATTTCACACTTAATACGTAGTGGGGGTTGCTCACACTTAAAAGAAGCCTATTTGGTCACATTATCTTCTTGGTAGAAAAATCAGAATTGTTGCATGTTGAAATCACTTAAAGCAGGGAATTTGCAGTAGCTTTAAAGGCACTGTATGTTTCTGAGACAATTCACTACTAATTGCGTAGTGCAGTGACGACCTTGGGTCCAAGTTATGACTACTGAAGCAAGCAAATAAGGTTGGGGGGGGGGACATTTATTTTTCTGGAGATGACGTGGCCTAAAACTCCAGTGGCACAAAGTTTAGAGCAAGTCTGCTATGAACATGATTCATGTCCACTTCCTAAACTCCTAACTCAGCAGCAAAGGGCATCAGATCAATTTAGGAGGGCATGAAAACCTGCATCTCCCTCGCCTCCCTATCCCAAACAGCTGTCAATTTCCCAAAGCCAAATCTGATTCTGGAATCTGCCTTATACCCCAAATTCTTAGACGAGAGGTGAGAACAGTAACTCAGAAAACATAAAAAAAATGACTGATGTTTACAGCCCGGATTTCTGGCAAACCTTCCTAGATTACACAATCAGGTCAACTGAGATGAGAAAAAACACTGCTTTGTTCCATGTCTGGGAGCTACTTGTTACTTTTTTTTTTTTTTTTTGGTTGGCTGAACTACAAACCCTTTAAGTTTTTCAAATGGGTCCCCCTTCCTACCCCAAAAAACCACCAAAGTGAGGTTCTAATATCATTTTCTCTGGAAAAGGGAAAACTATATTCTTGGAAATGAAACATTATTTGAATCAAAACTGAAATTTCAAAGCAACGGTCATACACTTATGCTTGCTAGCTGAAGAGGAGTGTGAAAAGGCTAATATTCCTGAGTGTATGTGTAGAAAAAGAATCAGAATTTGAAGCACTTGGGAGAAAAATTCCACTTGCAAGACAGACATCCAAAATGGCTCAACATAATTTATTTTTTTTTTTAATGTTAAAATGTACAGAGTTCTTTTGAAAGTACTTGCTAGAAAGGGGGGGAAAAAGTGATATTACATACAGGAGAGGAAGGAGACCGGCTGGCCCAGGAGCGCGTGACATGGAGAAGTACGAAGGCATCTAGGCACCCCTTCCCCGTAGCTTACAAGTCACCATGAACAAAGTACAAAGAGGTTACAAAACAGGAAAAGCAAATATAAACAGACAGGAATAGACTTAGCTTCATTTGTACATGCGGCTTTTAGAGGCATCTGGAGCTCTATTCACACACTCTAGAGATCTCTTTAAAGAGAATTTTTATCTTTCTTAAAATAGTTTTTAATATTCTACAACAAAGATAAAAAATTTTAAAGATGGAATGAAATGAAAAAGCTCTTATTTTAAAAGGCATCAAAGTCACTAACAGTGAGTTTTTTAAATTTCTTTTTTTAGAAGATTACCCAAGTTATCTTGCTAAAAATACATTTTTTTTTTAACAGAAGTGAAAAAATGACAGGTACCAATATTACTGTGTTGGATAATTTCTTTTATAATATAGAAAAGAACATTTTCTCTACAATAGTTCTAAAGTCACAAAAAGGCTTGTGGAAAAAGGGAGCTGCCCGATTGAAAATTGTTTTTTTTTTTTAAAGAAACAAAACCAAACACAACCGCAAACCAACAGAAACTGAATTCACGGCCCTCGTTTCAACAGCTTCTCCTTCTGCCCTGACCCACCCTCCTCCCAAGACACCTCCCTCCCCACCCCCCCTGTCCCCACCCCAACCAGGAAGCAATGACAGCGCTGAAGAGTCGGCAGAGGGCAGCACAGGGCACGTTCTACACACAGGACTGGGGGCTGGAAGGGTATATACAGAGAGACTGGGCCTACTCAGCCTTGCGCATGCTCAGAATGCTCAGACAGCGGTTAGGAGGTGGGATTCTGCCTTGTTCTACCTAACACGTTTAATTGAGAAAGTCAATTAAAGTGTATATATATATTATCTTTGGGAAGTTACCCTAAGACTCAGTATCATCGTTTTAAAAATGGAGATAAGATTTATAAAAGACACAAATACTAGTAGTTCTCACAGCTACTTTAGACAAGCTGTCTTTACCATGTAAGTTACATATCAGCTCACTTATCCCCCTGTCTCTTATACACATCTAGATGTGTATAAGAGACAGGCAGAGGGCAGCACAGGGCACGTTCTACACACAGGACTGGGGGCTGGAAGGGTATATACAGAGAGACTGGGCCTACTCAGCCTTGCGCATGCTCAGAATGCTCAGACAGCGGTTAGGAGGTGGGATTCTGCCTTGTTCTACCTAACACGTTTAATTGAGAAAGTCAATTAAAGTGTATATATATATATTTAAAAAAAAAAACCAACAAACCTGTGCATTTGAAAAAATTTAATGCCTAATTTGTTACTTCAAAAATTTATCTATATAAAATGTACAAATAAAGGAGAGAATTTAATGCTTACAGGCATTTCTTTAAGCAGTACTTCCTCCTTTTGGATATTTGACTGCACATACCAAGTGGTATAATAGTGTCCATCTTCCAATGATGGAACATATATACGTATATATATATACACATATATATATATACTTATATATATATATATATATGTTTTTTTTAACCTATCCCTGGAGCAAGTGACAAGAAGAGAATGGGCAAACTGGCTACACAAGAGAAAAAGAGAATGAAGTTGGAAGTAACATAGGAGCCTGCTGAAACCCTGCTGTCCAGATGTGCCCGACTATGCTGGTGGTTGGTCGATCCCTCTTCTCCTCAGCCTCTCCCCAGGGAAGGGCCGCGCATCCCGATTTACAGGGGAAGGGACTCAGGATCTCAAAAGACGAAGGAAAACTAGAGGTATGTTATCACTGAAGTAGCTAGAACACTCATGCCACGGTCTCCCTCACAACACGCTATGTGCGTCATCTCTTCCAACACGAAGTAAACAGTATCAAAGGTTAGTCAGGTATTTCTCAAGTCGCTGACGTGTACAGTCATCTGCCAATCCTTTAGATGAGGATGTCAGAGGCTCATCGCCAAATCACTGGGGACTGCTGTTCACTTTAATCAGAGTCAGGAAGGCTCGAGAATCGAGACCCTTAAGTCTCAAGGTATGTACTAAAATCAAGAGGCTGCGTGGAATTATGTGCGTATGGCTGATTCCCCAGGTGGTAAAAAAAAAACAAGAGGTTATGTTCCTCTTTTGATTGTTAACTGACCATCTATTCCTCCAAGGCTGATCAGGATTGCAAACAGCTTTCCTCTGAGATTCTGCTGTTAACTGAGACTTACAGTATTTTTGTGTCTCTGAGTGCTGAGTGGGAGTAGTTTTTAAAAAAATTATATTACACTTGATCTAAGAAAAACATTTCAATGAAGTCCATCTATAAAGAAACATTCTTGGGGAAAGGTTTCAAGAGGTGTGTGTGTGTGCGTGTGCGTGTGTGTGTGTGTGTGTGTGTGTGTAGGGAGTGGAGGGGATTTTAGGAGGAGAAGCATTTTCCTGCCTCGCTTTATTAATAATAATAATAATAATAATATTAACAATAATAATAAGTTTAAGGAGCTTGGGTTGTTCTCCATGTCCCCGTCCGAGTCTCCCATAAGTGCCTCCTGCTGGAATGAAGTAGGGAATGAAAGGCTGGGTGTGGAGGAAAAGGGTCTGTCTAACCCTAGAGATGTATATGTAACATTTAAAAATGACGACACTGGGAGCTGCAAACACTTGAGGGGAAACATACATCTTAAAATAAAATAAAGATAATTCACTTTTACACAAATTCTGTCCATGTGGCATGTAAAGAAAGTAAGGCTCTTTTTAATTATGAAAAGATTTCTGTGCATGTTTCCCCTATCCCCAAATCCGTTTTTAGATGAGTTCTATTGTAAAATGTTCAAGATTGTGAAGAAAACCAAAACCCAGAACAAAATGAACCCCCCAAAAAAGAAGACCAAGTTTTCTAAAAAATAAAATAAACCAAAGAAAAATTCCTCTAAATCTACAGCAATATTTTAACTGGAAAAAAGGTCCATTTTTCTCTGGTTTGTCAGTATAAAAGGTTCCTTTATTTATATATATTTAGGTTCTGAACTGCAAGTCCATCCTGCTCATCTCCTCATGTAAGGTCCGTTGAGCGACTGCTTGGGCACGCCTGCTGCGTTCATGTAGCTGTGATGGGAGGGGCCCGTGTACATCACGTTTCCGTGCGGGCTCGGCTGCATAGGCTGCTGGGGGTAGGCCTGGCCCCCCATCACCCCCATCTGCATCTGCATAGGATACTGTGCTGTCTGGTTCATGTAGGCCGGGTTACTATGGTAACTGCTGTTCATCATGGGCTGGGTCATTCGATAGCTGTTCATGGCGTTCAGGGTGTTCATATTCATGGAATTGACATTATAGGCAGGGGTGGGCATCAAGTTCACCCCCATGTTCATGCCACGCTGCACGGCCAAGGCACGCGGGCCGGCCTCATGGCGACCGCGGGCGGGCTGCGGCCGTACAGCTGCTGCTGGTGAGCCGCCGCGGAGGGCAGGGGCGCCGACTTGGAGCGGATGGAGATGTGCCCCTTGACGGGCATCTGCCCTTGCAGCCTCTGCGTGTGGGGAATGCCAATGTTGGCGGCAGACATGTTGCACTGCAGCAGAGGGGCCGTGAGGTTCATGGTGGTAGAGGCCAAGTTCGGGGGCGGCGTCATTGTGGCTTGTGCTTGAGGGGTCGCCGCTAAGGGATGCGATGGAGCCAGCTGAGCCAGTCCCGTGTTGGACAGAGAAACACTGGTTGCATAGGAAGTCACGGCAGGAGAATGGCTATAAGGCATGGCATGGGGGTCCATAATGGTGTTGGTCAGCTGCTGCAACTTGGCTAGACTGAAGGTGGCCGACGGCTGGGAGTAGCTGCCGGCCCCGAAGTCCCCGGGGATCCGCTCGTAGATGCTGATGTTCCCCGCGCTGCCGGACTCTGGGATCTCCATGATCATGGGCGCCGGGGTGAAGCTGTTGTTCATGCTGCAC
>SJYC01065699.1:0-10883 GCA_006408675.1 Madoqua kirkii | reverse complement strand
CGGCTGGGGTGGCGGCGGCTGCTGCGTGCTGGGAGGCCTCTCGACGGCACAGCTCTGCGGGGACTTGATGCCGCAGTTGGCGGCGGGCGGGACGCTGCTCTGTGGCATCAGGCTGCAGCCGCCGCCCATGCCAGCCATCTGCTGGGTGACCACACAGCTGTTCTGGGTGAGGCTGCTGGAGGACGACAGGCCGTAGGAGCAGCTGCTCTGGGATGAGCTGTTCCCACAGATGCTGCCGCCCATGGTGGAGTCGTAGCTGCTGGGGTTCTCGTAGTTCTCCGTGGTGCTCTCGATGCTGCCCAGGTCGCTGAAGCCGCTGTCTACCACCTGCTGGGAGTGGTCGGATACGGAAGGCACGTCCATCATGGGACTGGTCTCCATGTTCTGCATAGACGGGGCGGACAAGGATCCTTGCTCCGGGCTGATCTGGGTGTAGCCCCCTTCGAGGGCGGGCACGCTGGGGCTGCTGACCGAGCGCACGGACTGGCTGGGGTGGGACTGGACAGAGGACAGCGGGCTGTTGTGCTCCGAGGCGTGGCAGTCCTCCACTAGGGCCAGCGGAGGGTCCTCGTCGGCCTGCGCGTAGCTCTGCAGCGTCTGGCAGGCGGCCAGCGTCTCCTCGCAGTCCTGGTAGGCGCCCTCGTGCTCACCGCGCTCCTCCTGCGTCAGGGACTGCACGGCCTGCACCGTCTCCAGGTCCAGCTCGCTGTGTGGGATCTCCTCCTCCTCCTTCAGCTCCAGCAGCTCCTCCTTCGAGCGTGAGTCCTCCTCGCGGTCGTCCTCAGAGCCTGGCATGTGCTCCGACACCACGGATGCGTCGTTCGAAGTCTGCTCCTCCTCGGAATCCGGCTCCGTCTCCTCCTTGTCTTTCGGGTCCTCCCCGCTGCCCTGCACGTTAGGATCTAAAAAAGCCTCCCGGCCGCCTGGCTCCTCCTTGACGCCATCCCGCGCAGGCGGCTCCCCCGGCTCCTCCTCCTTGGCGGGCTCCAGGTGGCCCTCGTCCTCATCGTCCGCGTCGTGGTCTTCGTCTGGTTGGTCTCCGCAGCCGTGTCCTCCTCCTCCTCGGGCTCCCGCCTGGCCAGCTCCTGCGGCGCCTCCTCCGACGGCCGCTGCTCTGTGGGGACGCGGGGCTTCTCCTCCTCCTCGCCGGCCTCGGGCTCCTTGGCTTCGGCCTCGGGGCTGCTGGCGTCGGCCGGAGAGGCCGCCCGGACGTCACTGCTGGTGGTGTCCTCCTCCTCCCCCTCCTCCGCTTCCAGGGGCAGCTCCTCCTCTTCCTTCCTTTCCTCTGTTAAAGGCGAGTCTTCTTTTGGTTCAACAGTTTCTTCACTCTCTTCCATTTTGGATTTACGTCCCGCTTTTGGAAGGGGGACAATGGGCTCAATGACACACTCTTGAGCAGACAGGGGCACCATCTCCCGACTCAGCTTAAAGCCCGGCTTGCGACCAGCTCTCTTCTTCCAGTGGACAGGTTTTCGGCTCTTGCCCTTGGGCCATCCCTTCTTCTTTTTCATGGGCGTGGATGTATCTGGCTCAAGTGGAGAGTCCTTCACATCACATTTTCTCAAGAGAGACACTGGCTTTAGGACAGGAGTGTCTGCACAGAAAGGATAAAAAATAAAATAAATTACGGATCTTGTATTTGCTAGTGCCATTTTCCGAGCCCACATGTACAACAGAAATGATTTTATTATCACCCCAAACTCCTGACTATCTTCATTTTTAAGTTAAGAATCTAAAGGAAAAACCTCTTTCAGGATATCCTCTGAAGTCACAGAGTGAACTGGCAGAACAAGAAAGAACTCTGCTCCACCCACTAGGTTCAAGTGCATCATCAAAGCCAACTGCACATCTTTGGGAAGTTACCCTAAGACTCAGTATCATCGTTTTAAAAATGGAGATAAGATTTATAAAAGACACAAATACTAGTAGTTCTCACAGCTACTTTAGACAAGCTGTCTTTACCATGTAAGTTACATATCAGCTCACTTATCCCCCCCCACCATTTATATTATTGCTTTGGTTTTCTTAGTTTCTACAAAATCATTACTTTGGGTAATATCATGAGCCAACTACTCCAGGCCATGTCTGAGCAATCCTACAGGAACACTTCCCAGCCAGTGTTGTGTTTGTGTAAAAAGAGCTGCAAGGCATGTAGTCCTGGACAAATACTGATCTGAAGCAAAGGGTTTACTAGAAATAAATCTGGTATTAGCATCACTTTCTCACCATCACTTTTTCTAAAAACTATGAAATATCCATAGCATAATAAGTATATCCACATTTCCCATTAATTTTTAACAAGAAGACCAGTAAGGTAGGAACAGGAATTTTTTTAGGGGTTTGGGGGTGGAACTGGTGAGACTAAAAAGGTATAGTTACTGGTAGTAACCTGAAAATAAACAAAGGAAATGGCTACATTAGAGAAAATTCTATTCAATAGGAACTTAGAGGATACTACCTTAATCTATGATGATCTAAGACAGAATTTTGCAAAAGTGCCACATTCTTTACAAAATAACTTTTTAGTTTCCTAGTTACATATCTCAAAATAAAACACAATAAAATTCTGGAAAATCATGCACAATAAAGCAAAAAACTTAAGTCATCACTACATTAAAAGTATTGATTATACAAAAATACGAGACTGAAGAAAATGCAAGTTGTCTACTAGATTTGAAATTGAGTGAATTTATTTTTAAAAGCCCAACTAGTCAGTACATAAAAGCTATAAGTTTATGCACCACGCGTGGATGCGATTCCTTTGACTTCACCCAGCAAAGCAAAGCAGTTCAGTGTGACCCCAGCAAGGAGGCCACACAGCACAAGGCAGGAAATTTGGGCAACGATGTGAACAACTAGTCTGGGACCCAAGTCATATATGAGCCCCTTCTTTTCATCTTTAAAGAGGAAATGACAACCAGTCTAATCACTGGATTTTTAGCTATGCCATAAAATTTAATTTATGAGGTACTGTTACCCTTTTTAATTAGCAATTCACTACTCATTGAATAAGACATATTACAAATATGATTCAGGAACAAATTTGAAGAAAGTCCAATTTACACGACTCTGACCTTATTCGAGAGCCACTTCTAAGCACTTCGTCATTTACCTGTATTTACGGAGTGACTACTTCAAGCACTCAGCACACACAATTAGCAGAACAGGCCAGGTCTATAGACTGTGCACTACAGTAAAGGGTTATTAATTATCTTCTTCACACTCAGTCTCATCTGCTCATTAACTAAAGATACACGTAATGGCCGAGAAAGGACTAGGCAAAAAGAACAATTTCCAAACAGCAAGATTACTATCTGTAGAGGCAAAAACAGGTGCCATGGGGGAACTGGGAAAAAACACTGACAAAAGGACAGAGAGCTAAGGCAGAAGGTGAGCATGAGCACTCGACATGGGATCTCCTCCTCCTCCTTCAGCTCCAGCAGCTCCTCCTTCGAGCGTGAGTCCTCCTCGCGGTCGTCCTCAGAGCCTGGCATGTGCTCCGACACCACGGATGCGTCGTTCGAAGTCTGCTCCTCCTCGGAATCCGGCTCCGTCTCCTCCTTGTCTTTCGGGTCCTCCCCGCTGCCCTGCACGTTAGGATCTAAAAAAGCCTCCCGGCCGCCTGGCTCCTCCTTGACGCCATCCCGCGCAGGCGGCTCCCCCGGCTCCTCCTCCTTGGCGGGCTCCAGGTGGCCCTCGTCCTCATCGTCCGCGTCGTGGTCTTCGCTCTGGTTGGTCTCCGCAGCCGTGTCCTCCTCCTCCTCGGGCTCCCGCCTGGCCAGCTCCTGCGGCGCCTCCTCCGACGGCCGCTGCTCTGTGGGGACGCGGGGCTTCTCCTCCTCCTCGCCGGCCTCGGGCTCCTTGGCTTCGGCCTCGGGGCTGCTGGCGTCGGCCGGAGAGGCCGCCCGGACGTCACTGCTGGTGGTGTCCTCCTCCTCCCCCTCCTCCGCTTCCAGGGGCAGCTCCTCCTCTTCCTTCCTTTCCTCTGTTAAAGGCGAGTCTTCTTTTGGTTCAACAGTTTCTTCACTCTCTTCCATTTTGGATTTACGTCCCGCTTTTGGAAGGGGGACAATGGGCTCAATGACACACTCTTGAGCAGACAGGGGCACCATCTCCCGACTCAGCTTAAAGCCCGGCTTGCGACCAGCTCTCTTCTTCCAGTGGACAGGTTTTCGGCTCTTGCCCTTGGGCCATCCCTTCTTCTTTTTCATGGGCGTGGATGTATCTGGCTCAAGTGGAGAGTCCTTCACATCACATTTTCTCAAGAGAGACACTGGCTTTAGGACAGGAGTGTCTGCACAGAAAGGATAAAAAATAAAATAAATTACGGATCTTGTATTTGCTAGTGCCATTTTCCGAGCCCACATGTACAACAGAAATGATTTTATTATCACCCCAAACTCCTGACTATCTTCATTTTTAAGTTAAGAATCTAAAGGAAAAACCTCTTTCAGGATATCCTCTGAAGTCACAGAGTGAACTGGCAGAACAAGAAAGAACTCTGCTCCACCCACTAGGTTCAAGTGCATCATCAAAGCCAACTGCACATCTTTGGGAAGTTACCCTAAGACTCAGTATCATCGTTTTAAAAATGGAGATAAGATTTATAAAAGACACAAATACTAGTAGTTCTCACAGCTACTTTAGACAAGCTGTCTTTACCATGTAAGTTACATATCAGCTCACTTATCCCCCCCCACCATTTATATTATTGCTTTGGTTTTCTTAGTTTCTACAAAATCATTACTTTGGGTAATATCATGAGCCAACTACTCCAGGCCATGTCTGAGCAATCCTACAGGAACACTTCCCAGCCAGTGTTGTGTTTGTGTAAAAAGAGCTGCAAGGCATGTAGTCCTGGACAAATACTGATCTGAAGCAAAGGGTTTACTAGAAATAAATCTGGTATTAGCATCACTTTCTCACCATCACTTTTTCTAAAAACTATGAAATATCCATAGCTAATAAGTATATCCACATTTCCCATTAATTTTTAACAAGAAGACCAGTAAGGTAGGAACAGGAATTTTTTTAGGGGTTTGGGGGTGGAACTGGTGAGACTAAAAAGGTATAGTTACTGGTAGTAACCTGAAAATAAACAAAGGAAATGGCTACATTAGAGAAAATTCTATTCAATAGGAACTTAGAGGATACTACCTTAATCTATGATGATCTAAGACAGAATTTTGCAAAAGTGCCACATTCTTTACAAAATAACTTTTTAGTTTCCTAGTTACATATCTCAAAATAAAACACAATAAAATTCTGGAAAATCATGCACAATAAAGCAAAAAACTTAAGTCATCACTACATTAAAAGTATTGATTATACAAAAATACGAGACTGAAGAAAATGCAAGTTGTCTACTAGATTTGAAATTGAGTGAATTTATTTTTAAAAGCCCAACTAGTCAGTACATAAAAGCTATAAGTTTATGCACCACGCGTGGATGCGATTCCTTTGACTTCACCCAGCAAAGCAAAGCAGTTCAGTGTGACCCCAGCAAGGAGGCCACACAGCACAAGGCAGGAAATTTGGGCAACGATGTGAACAACTAGTCTGGGACCCAAGTCATATATGAGCCCCTTCTTTTCATCTTTAAAGAGGAAATGACAACCAGTCTAATCACTGGATTTTTAGCTATGCCATAAAATTTAATTTATGAGGTACTGTTACCCTTTTTAATTAGCAATTCACTACTCATTGAATAAGACATATTACAAATATGATTCAGGAACAAATTTGAAGAAAGTCCAATTTACACGACTCTGACCTTATTCGAGAGCCACTTCTAAGCACTTCATCATTTACCTGTATTTACGGAGTGACTACTTCAAGCACTCAGCACACACAATTAGCAGAACAGGCCAGGTCTATAGACTGTGCACTACAGTAAAGGGTTATTAATTATCTTCTTCACACTCAGTCTCATCTGCTCATTAACTAAAGATACACGTAATGGCCGAGAAAGGACTAGGCAAAAAAACAATTTCCAAACAGCAAGATTACTATCTGTAGAGGCAAAAACAGGTGCCATGGGGGAACTGGGAAAAAACACTGACAAAAGGACAGAGAGCTAAGGCAGAAGGTGAGCATGAGCACTCGACATAGCTCTTCGGAGGCTGCAAGTCATCCCGCACTTGCTCGGCGGGCCACCTGCCCTTCACCCTCTCTGCTGGAGGTTTTGCAGCTACCCCTGCTGCATCTTTCAAAACCAGGAAACTACAACAGGCAACTGCTCTGTGAAACATACCGTCAGCATCATCTGACTCTTCGTCATCGTCTTCATCTTTAGACTTCCTCTTAGAATCGGACCGACACCTGAGAACGTCCTGGGAGGCCAAGCGATGGAAGTACCCTCGAGAGAAGAGGTCGCTCTCATCCTCTTCTTCCTCCTCCTCATCGATCTCGAACGTTGGCTCTAATCTCGGCATCGGCCTCTCGGAGTCGGAGTCTTCAAAAGGCTCATCTAAGACCTCCGTGGTCTCAGAAATGGTCTCTGTGACCACACTGCTATTGTGGTGTTTGCGCTTTCGGACTCTCCTTCTTCGGTGAAGAATTGGTTTCTATTTAAGAGAGAAAGAAGCATTTTATTTACGGTAATGAACACCGTCATGTCCTTTAACAACGATTAATAGTTTTTAAACCTGACAGAAGTAGCACGTATCAAATGAGTATGCTGTTTGCCAAAAGACACTTTGAACATTAGTTCAAAATACCATAGTTAAGATATTATGTATACATAAAGTGTCATAGATGCAAAAAGGATCACTGGAAACAATTTTGTAAAAGAACAGAGTAAAGAGTGGATGCTATCACTCCCCTACTAACAGTCCAGTTACACTCAGTACCCTAGGGAGCAGCCTATTTCAATACTGAAATGACACAAAGGCTAGTCTCTTCTCTTTTCCTCAAAAGAGAAAAAAAGACATAAAACAGCGTATATCTCACAGCTCCACTGTGCATGTCGGCAGAACCAGCAGGAAGGCCACGCACCGCTGCCATGACTACCCACAGTTACAGTGGGGCACGGGAATATGGGGTCAGTACAGATCTCCTTGGTGTTAGCGAGCATTTCAGAAATAAGCAAATCTGGTGCTGGGACATGGCACATTAGGCATACTCCTGTACTAGGGATGGTCTAACATCTTAAATCACATAATAGATATCACAAAATGATATCATATATTACCAGAGCTGATCTAATTCAATCCCCTCATTCTACAGAGGCCAGAAAGGTTATAGGACTTGCTTTAAGGTCACATCCGGACAGTAAAGAAATGGCTATAAAATTATTTGCGATTCCTAGTCAAGTGAATTTCTTCAAAACTTTACAAGTATCCTATACATGTACTCACTGCCTGTTATAATATTCTCTTTTTACACAGGGAAATAGCATAATTTTATTTTGTAAAAAGGCAACATAAGCCTAGGATGGCAAAGATATATTCTTCAGAGTCACGTAATGAACAGCAGGTTAATCAACTTTTCTCCACTTCAAACTTACCAATCTTTCTAGTTGAGAACAAAGTTTTTCAAACAGGTTAAACATGGCCCTGCTCTAAGCAGAAATGGCTGACCCAAGGACTGGGGCATGAAAGTAAGTATCTATGAGGCCACACGGATATGTCAAGCAACAGGAAAAAATGGGTAACTCTCTCGAACAGAATTCCAAGTAGTTAACACAGATATTCTGCTCTTAGAGAGCAGAGTATAACTTCCTGCATCTTAGGCATGGGCTGCAGGCAGTAACTTCCCTCCAAAGAGTACAGTATAGAAAGGGGTCTGAAAAAGGCAGTAACTCAAGAGTGAAGAGACCTGACAAGCCTGGCACCTGGAAGTTGGCATCAACGTCAACAGTGAGAAGTCACACAGACAGCAGATGCCCTTGTATTTGGTCCTGGTAGAGCCTGATGGCAGATGCCCTTCCTTGATGTGATGAGAATGGCACTCTACCTCTGTGGTCTTCTTCCCAAAACACTTCACCCATTTTAATACCATAAGGGGCATTCTACAGAATATCTACCAGTACTCCTCAAAACTGACAAGGTCATCAAAAACAAGGAGTCTGAGAAACTGTCACCAACACCAGGGAGCCTAAAAAGACATGACAACTAAATGGGATGTGTGCGGTGTGCTGGGTGGTATCCTGGGGAAACTGGGGGAAATCTGAACAAAGTATGGGCTCCAGTTAATGAAGTATTTGTGCTGGTTCACGACTTGTGACCAATGTGTCGCATCAAGGGAGAAGGTCAGTAATAGGGGAGACGGGGTGTGGAGAATATAGAAACTCTTCATACTTTCTTTGCAACAAACCTGTGAATCTAAAACTGCTCCTAAAATGGAAAGCTCTTTTTTCTCTGATAAATAGCCCTATCTTTTTTCCCCCAAGGCTCTGCTAAGGAGGAGAATGACTGTATTGCCCTGGGTGAAGGCTGCCACCTCTCTAGCCCCGGGTGGCTCATCCAGAGAGCTGGCAGGCTTTGGCCTGGCTGACCTGCAGGACCCGCATGTTTAAAGTGCACGCCACAGTCTGGGAGATCTCTGGCATACAGTCTAACAGAACCTGTGACCACCACCTCACAGTCTTCAGTAATAACCTGGCTATCACTCAGACTTTGCAAGATGATGAAATACAGCTTAGAAAATACTTTGAAAACAAAGTTAAGTGAAACCAGAGGGTTGAGGAGGAGAGAGACCCAGGCAGGACACAGTGCGGGGCGAGGGGACCGCCATCACTCAGCACTGGGGCACTGTCCCGCCCACTCTCCACGCAGCTATGGAGTGTGTGCCTCTCCTTTTCTAGTAGAAACATTTCTAACCCATGCTTTTGGCCTCCTGATTGTGGAATCTCAGCTCCCCGATCAGGGTTTGAACCCATGAGCCTCACGGTGGAAACTCAAAGTCCTAACCACTGAACATGAGGCAAGTCCCCAGGGGATTTTTTAAATCCCTAAGAAGTCATAATTTGAAATCAACCCAGTAAGCTGAAAACAGCCTGTCAGCCCTTAAGTAAGTGTATGACTTCCAGGCGAGCACTCATGAGCCAGGGAGCCGAGCGCACCTCCCACGCGCTCACTGGGAAGATCACGCGCTAGGAGACGCTGGGCGTGCAGCTGAGAGGCTGACACTGGACTCCCGCCCCGACCTCCCAGAGCTCCGGGACGGGGCAGGGCGGGGCGGCCCACCTTCCGCTTCAGCGTGGGCTTGGTGAGCACCGGGGGCGAGCTGGACCGGGGGCTCTCGGGCTCCCCGTCCTCCTCGCTGCTCTCGCTGCAGCCCCGCAGCGCGGGGCGGTCCCCGTCGGCGTAGCGGCCTTCGCAGTAGCGAGCCTCGCTGTAGCGACGGGGCAGCCGGTCGTGGGCGTCGGGCAGCCCGCACTTCAGGGGCTCGGGGCTCTTCTTGGGCGGGCCCCGCCAGAGCTCGAGCCCCTCGCTGGGTCTTCTCTTGGGCCCGTCCGGCTTTCCGTCCTGGCTCGGCTGCTCCTGGGAGGCTGCCGACGGCTCCTCGCTCTCCAGGTACTGCTCTTGGGAAGGGTCTGACTTTTCCTCACAGTCTCCATACTGCTCCTGGGGGGCTGGTGTCTCCTCCAAGAGCAGTTTCGGGTCCTTATCACCGAAGCATTCCTGGGCCTTTCTGTTCTTCCTCCCCCAGCGGCCTCGCCGGGATGGCTGGCTGTTGGCAGGAAGACTGTCGCGGGGAAGGACCTGTTTGCTCAAACGAGTGGTACTGGCTGGTGTGGTGACTTCTGGTTTCTTCTCACTTTCTGCTGGAGTGTAAGAATCCTGTTCTTTGTTCTCACGAGATGCAGACTTCCCCACCTGATTTGAGAAAATAAAACCGTGCTGGTTAATTTTCAGTCTTACTTGGTCACATCTCCTATTCTGGCCTTTTAAATGCTGGGTAAGAAAACAGAGCTTCAAAGATGACATTATTTAATACTTAACATAAATATCTCTTGTGTGATAGGGACTGTTTTCAAAGCTGTATTGGTAAAATCCACACCAATGATGTGAAATATTATTATATCCCTGTTTTATCAAATGAGGTAACTGAGGCACAGAACATGGAATCACCTGCCCCAGGCCATGCAATAGCAAATGAAGAAGCTGGGATGTAACCCCAAACAGTCTGATCCAAGAGCCAGTACTCTTAACCACTATGCAAACAATAAACAAAGTGACTATTATTTTCCTTAAGTGTTAGTCACTCAGTTGTGCCTGACTCTTTGTGATCCCACAGACTGCACCCCACCAGGCTCCTCTGTCCATGAGATTTTCCAGGCAAGGATACTGGAGTGGGTTGCCTTTTCCTTCTCCAGGGGATCTTCCCAACCCAGGGATCGAAGCTGGGTCTCCTGAACTGGAGGCAGATTCTTTACCTAGTGAGCTACAAGGGAAGCCTTGTATTATTTTCCTTATAGTCTAGTAAATGTTAAATGAGACAGTTCATGAAATTTATCCGAAATTTATAAACAGAGAGGAGACAAACTCTGGGGCATGGGCAAGAGAAAGAGGATGCTCAAAAAATGAAAGAAAATTTCTGGAATGATTTTGACTTATTTTATTCTGAATACTTAATTTTACTCGGAAAGTTACACTAAACGGGGGACATTGAAACTATTTATATCTATCAAAAGAGAACACAGAGTTTTAAAGGATGAAAGCACTGCTTAAAAAAAGAAAAGGACAGAGAACAGTATGCATCACATGAAGAAAAATGATGGAAATGATGTAGGACCTTCACTAACCCCTTAAGGGCGAAAGACACTGAAGCATTTAGTGCTCTCTTAGAAACTATGCACACAAAATATGCTTACATTATTTCCTTAATGTTTTAAGGAAAGTGAATCTTCATTTTAAACAACGGTCAGATTTAAATTT
>SJYC01065698.1:0-16712 GCA_006408675.1 Madoqua kirkii | reverse complement strand
TTGTTCTCACGAGATGCAGACTTCCCCACCTGATTTGAGAAAATAAAACCGTGCTGGTTAATTTTCAGTCTTACTTGGTCACATCTCCTATTCTGGCCTTTTAAATGCTGGGTAAGAAAACAGAGCTTCAAAGATGACATTATTTAATACTTAACATAAATATCTCTTGTGTGATAGGGACTGTTTTCAAAGCTGTATTGGTAAAATCCACACCAATGATGTGAAATATTATTATATCCCTGTTTTATCAAATGAGGTAACTGAGGCACAGAACATGGAAGTCACCTGCCCCAGGCCATGCAATAGCAAATGAAGAAGCTGGGATGTAACCCCAAACAGTCTGATCCAAGAGCCAGTACTCTTAACCACTATGCAAACAATAAACAAAGTGACTATTATTTTCCTTAAGTGTTAGTCACTCAGTTGTGCCTGACTCTTTGTGATCCCACAGACTGCACCCCACCAGGCTCCTCTGTCCATGAGATTTTCCAGGCAAGGATACTGGAGTGGGTTGCCTTTTCCTTCTCCAGGGGATCTTCCCAACCCAGGGATCGAAGCTGGGTCTCCTGAACTGGAGGCAGATTCTTTACCTAGTGAGCTACAAGGGAAGCCTTGTATTATTTTCCTTATAGTCTAGTAAATGTTAAATGAGACAGTTCATGAAATTTATCCGAAATTTATAAACAGAGAGGAGACAAACTCTGGGGCATGGGCAAGAGAAAGAGGATGCTCAAAAAATGAAAGAAAATTTCTGGAATGATTTTGACTTATTTTATTCTGAATACTTAATTTTACTCGGAAAGTTACACTAAACGGGGGACATTGAAACTATTTATATCTATCAAAAGAGAACACAGAGTTTTAAAGGATGAAAGCACTGCTTAAAAAAAGAAAAGGACAGAGAACAGTATGCATCACATGAAGAAAAATGATGGAAATGATGTAGGACCTTCACTAACCCCTTAAGGGCGAAAGACACTGAAGCATTTAGTGCTCTCTTAGAAACTATGCACACAAAATATGCTTACATTATTTCCTTAATGTTTTAAGGAAAATGAATCTTCATTTTAAACAACGGTCAGATTTAAATTTCATTCAGACTCCTCAATTTCTATACACTTCAAACTTAGCTGCTTATAGGCACTCTTGATAAATACTCATAACTAACACAATATAACAAATTTGAAGGTTTCCTAATGATACAAGGCTTGAAAATATACAAAAAAGTAAACAAAACCCAGTCTTCCTGAAATTTCTATCACTGAAATAAACTTGGAAATTCTAATGTTGAGTTTATAGTACTGGTTTCAGATCCCATTATATGTACATCACAAAACACGCCTGAAACCAACTCGCGCTCTTCCTTTACCAACACTGGGGACCGACCGCTGTGCCCTTACACTTGGCTCCAATTCTCGTTCCTGGCTCTGACGCTCTTCCGGCTCTCTCTCCTCCTCATCCTCCTCCTCCTCCTCCTCCTCTTCCTCCTCCTCCTCCTCCTCCTCTGAGACAACAAATTGGAAACTATGACGGGAGTCCAGCGCAAACACTCGGGATCTACATCCACAGGCCGCAGATTGAGCTGAAGCTTTGCCATGTGATCCTGGATAAGCTTTTCCCGGCGGATAATCACAAATCTGAAACCAGAGAAAAGTTTATAGCAATCAACAACGCACCAGGAGCACCAAACAATGAATATGGAGCTACACTCGCAGAAAGCTCTGGAAATGAGAGCAGATAAATGCTTCAAAAAAGCCTGCCTGGAAAGACACCACCAAGATGGCTCAGAAACACGAAGCTGGATAAAGACTTCACACTCAACTAGAGCGACGGAAGCGGCAGCTGCAGCCGCTTCCTGTCTCACACTTCCCACCTCTGAAACTTCGGCTATTCTCCTGCACTCTGTCTTTTATTCTCCATCGTTCTGGCCCAAATGCCTCCTTTCCTTTCTGTATGACATTCTCTCCATCACACTAGACAGGTAAGCTGTCTTTCCTCTGACCTGTAGCTCATTCTGTGCCATCTGTATGGAAATTAATAAAAGGTGTGTTTTAGTTGATAATATTTCTGCAGCTGTTACTTGTATTGTGAAGGTGCTCCCAACAAATGACAGATTCAGTAGCTTAGGTCTAAAACTTAGACGGAAGACCAGAAAAAACGTTTTTTAAAAAATGATCACTAGTATAAAATATATAAAGGAACTGCTGCCTCAGGATCACCAAGTACACCACTTATGTCCATTCATGCACTTTAACTGATAATCTGGCTGCCCGATCCAGACACCTCTACCCAGTCACCTTTCAGAGGTTATACAAAGGGATGTTAATACTCACTGGTCACTCCGGAAGTCCAGCATTCGCAGGTGGTGGAGCGTGGAAGTAATGTCTTGAGGGCAGATTCCAGTCAACTTACTCAGCTTCTTGATGCTGATCTGCTTGTCGTTCTGGTGATAAAGGCACTCCAGTATTACACTTTTCCAGTAGGCCATGTAGGAAAGGCGACCTAGATCCGAGAGCGGTTTCTCTGGTGACCCTGCTGGCCTTCACGCTTTGATAACAAATAACCTAAAGAAACCCCCAAATCACAAATATGTCAGAGAGCCTAAAAGACAACAGTTCACAAAAATAACAAGCCGTTCTTCCATAATCAATCCAAGTATTACAGGCTATAATTTCAGAGACTAATTTCTTCAAGAACAAAATTACAAAATTACTTGAAAACAAATTTGCAAGAAGATTACACAATTTATATACTCTGGACATCGAATTAGTATTATTTTGTCTATAGTTAATATAAATCACATTGTGAGAAATATTCAAACTGTTAAAAATCAGGACTTCATATTAACAGGCTACACAGATAAGATCGAGGCAAGAACGCTTTTTGCCTCAATGTACAATGGGGGAAACCATCCTTGCATGTTTTACTTGGGCCACTAGATGGCAACAGAACTATTTGTTTGCACAATATAAGACTGCCTTCAGTCTTTACACAGTCCTATAAAGACTGTGGTTCTATGAGGGGCCTCTATGACAATTTCTGGTTTCAACCGAAGCATCCCTCGCAGTCGCCCACCGCCCTAATTCTTGATAAGCACGAATGGCCACAGCCAGCATCACTGTGTGGTGCCGTTATTCTGCCTTCTTGTCCAACGCGTGGAACAGGAAAAGGAAGGAGTAAACTCTAAGCGAAAGTATCAAAAATGGAGATGGCAGAAAAAGGCAGCATTTTGTCATCAAAGAAAATATCCATCTAAGAATGGTAAAGTGGGAAAATACGTTACATTAAGAAAAGTTTTAAAATAAAAACAAATACTATAATCATACAGATGTTGTGTGTATAGCTCCAAAAAAAATGACTGGAAATATTCCTCCCAACTCTGCTACTTAATGGCATAACACATCCGATCATGAGTTCTATTTCAAAACAATATATTGATGCTAAAGGAAACTGTTTTATCCTCTATTACTAGTTGGAAAAACAGGAAAATGTAAAAAATAACCACATATGGGATAGGAGAAGGCAGTGGCACTCTACTCCAGGACTCTTGCCTGGAGAATCCCATGGATGGAGGAGCCTGGGAGGCTGCAGTCCATGGGGTCGCGAAGAGTCGGACACGACTGAGCGACTTCACTTTCACTTTTTACTTTCATGCATCGGAGAAGGAGATGGCAGCCCACTCCAGTGTTCTTGCCTGGAGAATCCCGGGGATGGGGGAGCCTGGTGGGCTGCCGTCTATGGGGTTGCACAGAGCCAGGCAGAACTGAAGTGACTTAGCAGTAGCAGCAGCATGGTGGTTATATGGTGTCACATACTGGCACATATTTCCAAGTAAATACAGTTAGGGACACAGTCTAAAGATAAGCAGTATAAGCTTCACTGGTCCATGTGAGAGAATTAACACTAGAAATGTAACCATCTGATATTTAGAAGAACTGCCTCTCAGAGTCCTTTTAAGCATTACTTCTGAAAGTATTCCTTTAAATATTACTATTTTGAGCGAATATCTGAGGGAAAATATTCCCCCTCAAACACCACTATCTCATAATCAACAGAAGGCGCGTGTGCACAGTTGTGTCTGGCTCTCTGAGATCGCGTGGACTGTAGCCAGCCAAGCTCCTCTGTCCACAGAATGTTCTAGGTATTAATACTGAAGTGGGTTGCCATTTCCTTCTCCAGGAATCAACAGAAAATTTACCTCAAATACACATTTACTTTCAAAGCAAGATTATCAATGTATAAAACAAAATGCAAGTTCCACATGACCTTTTTAGAACAGTTAGCTTCCAATTTTTAACTCAAATTACATTATCTACCCTATCATTTACTTCTATCATTTTTAAAGCTGCATCGCATATTTTTAACCACTAGGTAGAGCCTGTAACTAAAATGCGCTGCACATATTTCTCAGATAACTGGGTAAGAAAAATAGGGCAGGTGCTGCACTTCCTTATTAATGCTAATTTAAGCAGTTCTACAAAGCTTTTTAATGTTGTGAGTATTGTGAGACAGAATTATTGCATAAAATAAAACTGAGTTCCACTGTAAATTAATAGCTGTAAATTAAAACTATTTGCTATAAATCACATAGAAACTCATATCTAATATTAGCAATTTAAAAATACTTCATGTCCAGCCAAAAAAAAGTCCACAAGAAGATACAATGAGGATACAATGAAGAGCAGTTACGTTACTATAATCCTTACTGAAATCGATGAGAAACCTCCCATAGCCCTTGCGTTGGTACTGGGGAAGAATCATTATACAGGAAACGTTATATTTCTGTTGACAGTGCTTTTCCTGGTAGAGAAAACAAAAGTCTAGTTTTAAAACAACAGGCTGGTAAGACTAAACACTAATGTTAATTTTTAAAAAACAAAGATTAACAGTCAAAACCACAGCCCTGGTCCTTGGGGATTAGCAATACACATCAAGAAAAAAATATCCCTCTGAGAGGGAGAGAGGACAGTGTTAAGTCCCTGGCATTCCCCACAAAGCAACCGTCCCTACGAGAAAAACATAAACTGAAGCAATGCCACCCAACACCATCTGCAACTCAAAACCAGTATGTCAGCACCTGAGATGAGCAGAGGAATCCAAGTCCTGACCCACCTGCAGAGCTACAAGCGCTGCCGTCAATGTGGCCCCTGGAAGTGGGACAGTTCATCACCGACTTCTAAGTTCCTTTTATTGTAGCACCTGCTTTGGCGCCACATACGGTGGGTATAAACACACCTCTATAGATCAAGCAATATACTTTAAATTATGCTTAACTATTGAAATGGCCTACTAACAACTAGGGCTTTTCACTTAACTACCAGGCAGAACTGAAGTGACTTAGCAGTAGCAGCAGCATGGTGGTTATATGGTGTCACATACTGGCACATATTTCCAAGTAAATACAGTTAGGGACACAGTCTAAAGATAAGCAGTATAAGCTTCACTGGTCCATGTGAGAGAATTAACACTAGAAATGTAACCATCTGATATTTAGAAGAACTGCCTCTCAGAGTCCTTTTAAGCATTACTTCTGAAAGTATTCCTTTAAATATTACTATTTTGAGCGAATATCTGAGGGAAAATATTCCCCCTCAAACACCACTATCTCATAATCAACAGAAGGCGCGTGTGCACAGTTGTGTCTGGCTCTCTGAGATCGCGTGGACTGTAGCCAGCCAAGCTCCTCTGTCCACAGAATGTTCTAGGTATTAATACTGAAGTGGGTTGCCATTTCCTTCTCCAGGAATCAACAGAAAATTTACCTCAAATACACATTTACTTTCAAAGCAAGATTATCAATGTATAAAACAAAATGCAAGTTCCACATGACCTTTTTAGAACAGTTAGCTTCCAATTTTTAACTCAAATTACATTATCTACCCTATCATTTACTTCTATCATTTTTAAAGCTGCATCGCATATTTTTAACCACTAGGTAGAGCCTGTAACTAAAATGCGCTGCACATATTTCTCAGATAACTGGGTAAGAAAAATAGGGCAGGTGCTGCACTTCCTTATTAATGCTAATTTAAGCAGTTCTACAAAGCTTTTTAATGTTGTGAGTATTGTGAGACAGAATTATTGCATAAAATAAAACTGAGTTCCACTGTAAATTAATAGCTGTAAATTAAAACTATTTGCTATAAATCACATAGAAACTCATATCTAATATTAGCAATTTAAAAATACGTCATGTCCAGCCAAAAAAAAGTCCACAAGAAGATACAATGAGGATACAATGAAGAGCAGTTACGTTACTATAATCCTTACTGAAATCGATAGAAACCTCCCATAGCCCTTGCGTTGGTACTGGGGAAGAATCATTATACAGGAAACGTTATATTTCTGTTGACAGTGCTTTTCCTGGTAGAGAAAACAAAAGTCTAGTTTTAAAACAACAGGCTGGTAAGACTAAACACTAATGTTAATTTTTAAAAAACAAAGATTAACAGTCAAAACCACAGCCCTGGTCCTTGGGGATTAGCAATACACATCAAGAAAAAAATATCCCTCTGAGAGGGAGAGAGGACAGTGTTAAGTCCCTGGCATTCCCCACAAAGCAACCGTCCCTACGAGAAAAACATAAACTGAAGCAATGCCACCCAACACCATCTGCAACTCAAAACCAGTATGTCAGCACCTGAGATGAGCAGAGGAATCCAAGTCCTGACCCACCTGCAGAGCTACAAGCGCTGCCGTCAATGTGGCCCCTGGAAGTGGGACAGTTCATCACCGACTTCTAAGTTCCTTTTATTGTAGCACCTGCTTTGGCGCCACATACGGTGGGTATAAACACACCTCTATAGATCAAGCAATATACTTTAAATTATGCTTAACTATTGAAATGGCCTACTAACAACTAGGGCTTTTCACTTAACTATTTTTATACAGTTAGATTTTATCATGGGCTTTCTTAAATAAAACTGCATCTTTTACGTTGTCTGACAACAAAATAAACTTTTTTTTCTTTCCAAGAGAATGGAAAATGGGAGGAGAGAAAGTACCCTTTAATAAAAAAATGGCTTCTTAAAAATTCTTACTTCTGTGCCTGAAATTCAAATTGGGAAGAGAAGATTTAAACAGAGAAAGAACTCAGACAGGTAACGACTCTGTTTATTTCACAAGTTCTGCCTCTCATCCCCATGGGAGTGGCAGCCGTGGCGAAGCTCTCCCTCTGGGGTGGGCGTGGCCAGCACTGGGCGCCTGCTGGCACCTGCTAAGCGTCTCAGCGGTCCTCCTGCTTCCCTTTCCAGAAAGCTGCACGGCACCCGAAGGGGCTGCATCCTGCGCTGCCTCCTAGTGCACCCAAAGGCTGTTTGACATTTCCACCTGAAGTCGAGACAAACCCAGCTGCTATACTTACTTTAGAAAAGTAGCCGACAAGGTGGCAGCCCTTGACATCGTTCTGAGTTAGAACATAAAAAAGAAACGGCTCCACGTCGTAATAGAGCGTTTTGTGGTCAAGAAACAACTTTGCCAAGAGACACAGGTTCTGACAATAAATGGTACTCACATTCCCATCAACCTAGAGGGAAAAACCAGACAGAACGGTCAGCGCGGTGTCTCTTTAATTCTAGAAGAACACACATCAGCAAAGAGTGCCTGTGAGTACTCACAGTCCAGCCCAGAAGGAGCTGGCAACTCTCAGAACACACTGGATCTGGAAGCTGTCCCCTGAAATGGCAGAGTACAGTGTCTGCTCCTTTAAGACAACTAAATACACAAAACACTGCACCTCAACCAAGCACAAAGAAAGGCTAGACAAGGAGGCGATGGCCATCTTCAAAACAGCATCTTGCTTTTATAAAAAGACCGACTACAGGAATCCTTCAGATGGCAAGCTGATCTGATGTATTTTTAAAAGTATTTAATTCAACAAAGATCTAAATGTAACCTCTTCTAAAATACATCTGTTAAGCAAAACAAAGTAAAACAACAGTTTAGCTTGTGCCAGCAACCAGAAGCAATGTATTAGACTGCCAACATGAGGCTTCCCCTAAAGAAAGCTCCTTGAGGGATTATTATCTATTGTCAAAAGCAAGGAGCAGGTTCCCTGGGCAGCAATCTGGCAAGTGAGGAGCTTCCTGGGCTCTGGTTGGCTTGGATCAGGAGCACGAGGCTGTGTGCTCCCAGCACCCTGCAGTGTGTGCTCCTCTATGAGCACGCCAGTGCCGCTTACCTCAGACCCAAAGACGCTGACATTTTAAGACTGCAACTTCTGCGAACTCCATGGCAGTCCAGAGGTGAGCACTCTGTACTTTCACTGCTGAGGGTCTGGGGTTCAACCTTTGGTTGGGGAACTAAGATCCCAGAAGCCACAGTGTGCGGGCCAAAAAAAAAAAAAAAAGACTGCCACTTCTTTAGCAATTTAATGTACAAAACACCTTTTCCCTCCCTGAAAGGTCAAGAGCGCCTCTATTCCTCACCCAAAATAAAAGCTCTGGGAAGATTAAGAACGTGAGAGATGGAGCAGATCCTGACAACCTGAAAGTCTATCATCATCGGAATTAACAGAACCAAGCACATGGTAGATACTCAGTTAGTAGCTGGGCAATCAAACCAGAACTGAGATCAAGGAATTAAAAACCACTATTAACAAACAGAATCACGGAGGTAGCCTAAGTCAAACAGTCATGATGAAGTCAGGAAGTATTAGGATCTACTACAGCTATTACATATATACCTCTACACCACATTCCTTCAAATAGAGCAGTAGAAATCTTTAAAGTGCCATGTGTCAAAAAGAGTCTAAGACAGTCTTATCACATCTATGCAAAAGTAAAATCTGTTGGCATTAAAATATCAAATGGAGTCATATATATATATATATATATGTATATACACATATCTCATAATTTGCAGTACTTTTACCTTCTCAGTGGAACATACAA
The DNA here is from genome assembly GCA_006408675.1 of Madoqua kirkii. Lineage (NCBI taxonomy): Eukaryota > Metazoa > Chordata > Mammalia > Artiodactyla > Bovidae > Madoqua > Madoqua kirkii. The sequence continues at coordinate 7,821 of SJYC01065698.1, read as the reverse complement.
TACATCACAACTGATGTCTTTGATTCAATGAAATACAAAATAGTTTATTCAGAGATCAAGTTTGTGAACTGGTACCACTTAGACTGACCTAATTCTGATTCTCCCCTATAGAGCTGAACTACTGACTCCATAGTGAGTGAACAATAGTAAAACATTTCCAAAACAAATCAAGCTGTGCAATTGGATAAAGCACAGGGGGCGCTGTATTTGAAATGGATAGGAAGACAACTACTAAACATCTTCTACTTTACCTCAAAAACAGAAATGTTATTCTTTCTATAAATCTCATTAGCAGGAGGATGGAACCAACCACACTTCTTCATGTGCTGCTGCAGAATAGTTCTACTTTTCATATATTTTAGACAGAATTCACAGAGATATAACTTAGGCAGCCTGTAAAAAAAAATAATTACACAAACAAGAAGGCTTTATATAAGACTTCAGACTTTCACTTTTATTCTTTCTCATTACTACCCAGATAAAAAGGTAAAGACTGTATCATTATCCCCATTAATCAAATTTTTAAAAAAGGAAACACAAAAATCAAAGATAAAACTAATTTGGATAATAGCATCCAACGAATCGATAGCAAGAGGGCAGGGGTGGGAAATCAATTCACACAATCCAGGGATCTTCCTAGTAAACTAATCTTTGTCATCTTTTAAAGTTACCCACCAGACAGCCATGAAAATCTCACCTTCTCTCCTCCTTGATAATCTCCAATAAGTAGAAAGTAAAGTCTACCTTGGGAACACACCAATAAGTGAAGATTTTGTTAAGCTGTATATTCTTTCTTCCTTTATTAGATCATTCACTCATTAATTTCAGAAAATGAACATGTATTGAACACAATCAGGCCGTGCGTCAGGTGTACTAGGTACAGAGGCTGAGTGTGATGGACATATAGTGGGGATTGTAAAGGCAGATTTTGTACATATTTTTAAGAAAAAAATTATAATACGGAAAACATTTTTTCAAGTTAGGACATGCTACACTACCTCCTTCCTTCTGCTCTGAAATTCTGGCTTTCTCTCCAGTCAAATATGACATTAAATCCTGTTACCTCAAAGGTCTACTTTCAATGGCTGAAATAAAATCTCTAATTATCTATTCACCTATATTGTTATTTTTATATAATAATTTATATTTATTCAATGCACTTGCTTCTTCGCAGGAGGACTTCTCCCTTGCCAAGTCTCTGTGATAAGGAGCTGGGCAGTAAAGTGGTTCTGTGTGCCTGCCTGCTCAGCCACGTCTGACTCTTTGTGACCCGATGGCCACAGCCCGCCAGGGTCCTCTGTCCGAGGGGTTATCCTGGGAACAATACTGGAGTGGATTGCTACTTCCTCCTCCAGGGGATCTTCCCAACTCAGGGATCTAGCCCGAGTCTCCTGCCTCTCCTGCAATGCAGATGGATTCTTCACCACTGAGCCACCTGGGAAGCCCTACTGAAGTGATTAGTGATTAGGCCAGTTCATAAAGCCACAAAAGGAACAGAGCCTGAACTAAAAGTCAGTGGCTTCTCTTAGTATTTTAGTCTGGACTGAGAAGACGGCATGGCTCTCTATGATACACACATACCCCACGTATCCTCAGCACTGAGGCTCCCCTGTATCCTGAACTGTGTCCAAAACTGGTAAGCGTGCTAAGATCTGACACTATAACAAAAACTGTATATACAAAAATACTGGATGATACAATGACAAGAAATATAATCCAAATATATCTTCTCTCATATAAATGCAAAGGCTGAAAGAAATTGGAAAAAAAACACCCCTGTTTATATATTTTGGGTATTATTCCCTTATTGATCATATCATTTGCAAGCATTTTCTCCCATTCAGTAGGCTGTCTTTTCATTTTGTCAATGGTTTCCTTTGCAGTACAAAAGTTTTTAAGTCTAATTAGGCTCCATTTGTTTACTTTTGCTTTTGTTTCCTTTGCTTTAGGAGACAGATCAAAAAAAGAAACCTGCTCCAATTTATATCAAAGAGTATTCCAGCTATATTTTCTTTTAGGAATCTTATGGTTTCAGGTCTTATCTTTAGGACTTTAAACCATCCTGAGTTTATTTTTGATATAAGAAAACCGTCTAGTTTCATTCTGTTACATGTAACTGTCCAATCGTCCCAATACAATTTACTCAAGAATCTGACTTTTTCCCACTGTACATTCTTACTTTCTCCATCACAGACTGACCGTAAGTGGTGGGCTTATTTCTGGGCTGTTATGTTTCATTTATCTCTGTATGTTTGTGCCAGGACCACACTGTTTTGTGCTGCTGCTAAGTCACTTCAGTCGTGTCCGACTCTATGGGACCCCATAGACGGCAGCCCACCAGGATCCCCTGTCCCTGGGATTCTCTAGGCAAGAACATTGGAGTAGGTTGCCATTTCCTTCTCCAATGCATGAAAGTGAAAAGTGAAAGGGAAGTCGCTCGGTCGTGTCCGACTCAGTGACCCCATGGACCGCAGCCCACCAGGCTCCTCCGTCCATGGGATTCTCCAGGCAAGAGTACTGGAGTGGGGTGCCATCGCCTTAGTCAACCCTCCAGCTCTGTTTTACTTTCTCAAGATTGCTTTGGCCATTCGGGGTCTTTTGTGTTTCTATACAAATTTAAAATTTTTTATCCTAGTTCTTCGAAAAATGCCCTGAGTAATTTGACAGGAATTGCACATAATGAGTAGATTGCTTTGCATGGTATTGTCGTTTTTAACAATAAGTTTTCCAATCTATAAACATATCTTTCCATTTGTCTATGTCATCTTCAATTTCTTTCATCAACGTCTTACTGTTTTCTGAGTACAGATCTTTTACTTCCTTAGACAGGTTTATTCCCAGGTATTTTATTCTTTTTGATGCAATGGTAAATGAGACTATTTCCTTACTTTCTGATAGTTCACTGTCATTGTATAGAAATACAACAGATTTCTGCATATTAATTCTGTATCCTGCCAACTTTACCAAATTCATCAGTGAGCCCTAAACATTTTTCTGTGGCCTCTTTAGACTTTTCTATGTATACTGTCATATTATCTGCAAACAGTAACAATTTTACTTTCTCCTTTCCAATCTGGATTCTTTTTCTTGTCTGACTGCAGTAGCTAGGACTTTCAATCTACGTTGAATTAAAATGGTCTTATTCCTTGTCTTGTTCCTGACCTGATAAGAAATTCTCTTGGCTTTCCACAACTAAGTATGCAATTAGCTATGGACTTATCCTATGTGCCTTTATTACGTGTGTTCTCTCTATGCTCATTTTCTGGAGAGTTTTTAATCAAATGAATGTTGAATTTTGTCAAAAGCTTTTCGTGCACCTACTGAGATGGTCACACTATTTTTAGTGTGACCTTCAATTTGTTAATTCTTTTCTTCAGTGTGTTGTTTCACACTGACTGATTTGCAGATATTGAAGAATCTTTGAATCCCTGTGATTAATCTCACCTATTATTTATAATCATTGCTTATGATCATTTTAATACATTGTTGGATTTAATACATTGTTGCATTCACTTCAGTTCACTCTTTGCAACCCCATGAACCGCAGCACACCAGGCCTCCCTGTCCATCACCAACTCCCTGAGTTCACTCAGACTCACGTCCATCGATTCCATGATGCCATCCAGCCATCTCATCCTCTGTTGTCCCCTTCTCCTCCTGCCCCCAATCCCACCCAGCATCAGAGTTTTTTCCAATGAGTCAACTCTTCGCATGAGGTGGCCAAAGTACTGGAGTTTCAGCTTTAGCATCATTCCTTCCAAAGAAATCCCAGGGCTGATCTCTTTCAGAATGGACTGGTTGGCTCTCCTTGCAGTCCAAGGGACTCTCAAGAGTCTTCTCCAACACCACAGTTCAAAAGCATCAATTCTTCGGTGCTCAGCCTTCTTCACAGTCCAAGTTTCACATCTATACGTGAGAACTGGAAAAACCATAGCCTTGACTAGACAGACCTTTGATGGCAAAGTAATGTCTCTGCTTTTGAATATACTATCTAGGTTGGTCATAACTTTTCTTCCAAGGAGTAAGCATCTTTTAATTTCATGGCTGCAGTCACTATCTGCAGTGATTTTGGAGCCCAAAAAATAAAGTCTGACTCTGTTTATTGTTTATTCTTGCATTGTTTTGCTAGTATTTTGTTAAGGATTTTTATATCTATGTTCATCAGTGATGCTGGCCTATAATTTTCTTTTCTTGTGGTATCTTTATCTTGTTTTGTATCAAGGAGATGCTTGCCTCACAGAATGAGTTTAGGAGCACTATTTCCTCTGCAATTTTTTGGAACAGTTTGAGAAAAGACAGGTGCTACCACTTCACTAAATGTCTGGTAGAATTTACCTATAAAGCCATCTGGTCTTGAAGCTTTATTTGCTGATAGTTGTTCTATTACTGATTCCATTTCATTACTGGTAACTGGTCTTTTCACATCTTCTGTTTCTTCCTGCTTCAGCCTTGGAAGATTGTTCATTTCTAGGAACTTTCCCATTTCTTCGGGTTGTCCATTTGATTGACACAGCTATGTGTCACAGTCTCTTATGATCCTTTGTATTTTGACTTTATTAAAACCAAGACTACTGGGATGACACTGTTAATCTAATGGGAATCATTCAATAAAACTCTAGAAAAGATCAAATATTTCTTCTAGTAAGAGTACAAATGGTTGCAGTTCTCTCATTGAAAAAATGTATCAAATAGGAAAAACATCAGATCACATGAAATGAAGTGCAGTTATTGAAATCAGGAACACTCCCCGACCTAAAGAACACTGCTGAGTACTGCTTTCTGCCATCTTCTCCTTGACAGCACCTAGGCCCGGACTATCGAGGAGATAGATGGCCACTCTGACTAGCTGCATCGTGGGGGTAGAGGCCCACACTTGCATTTATTTTAAAGTCACCCATTACATGGACACCACAATCTCTGAAGTCAGGACTGGGCTGCAGCTGTGTTGGTTCCCTTACCTCTATGATAATGCAAATATTCTTCCTAGTGTGGCTTTAGAACACTGCCCAAGATAGCAGCAGTTTGTGTGGCTTTTACAATACGTCAATAGTAAAATTTTAATACAATAGAAATTATACCAAATACTTAAGTCAAAGATTATGGTACAAACCATCTGAGATCAATCTAGATATCAATGCTATATGGAGTAGTCATGTACAGTGGCTAAAAGTTATAGCTATATGGTAAGAGAAAAGTGGGACTAAATCTTGGTTCTCCCACTCATAAATTGTATGGTCTTGAATATGTTTGCTGGGTTCTGGCCTGTAAAAACAAAGATAACAATATCCACCTCAAAGAATTATTCCAGAGATGTTTAGTAAGCTCAGTGATGGTAACTATGGCTATTATTTATGATTAATACCATGAATATTTTTATTCTCCTTCCATCCATTTTATTTCATCATTTAATGGTCATTCAAAGACTTTGAGGATGCTGTTCCTTAGTAACTGGGGTTGTACATAATCTCAGCATCAAGTCAAGTCACGAACAGGATCAAAAGGAAAAGCAAGTTCCCAAACTACTCAAATATGTGAGAATCTGCCTTTTTAGGATCTTAATACAAACTTATAGTAAAAAGGTTAAGAAGCTAAGGCTCTAAACAGCTCAGGAGTAGAGAATATTCCATGATCACAGTTCCTCTTGCCTTTAGCCTAATTATGTCACATCTTTAAAGGCAGAGTAGGGCCCTCTGTGGACCCATCTGCCATGTGTGTGCATCACATCACCCTGCAGGGGAAACCTCAGGTTAAAACCTCTGGTTTATATTCTTCTACGTGTGAGACTTAATCATACTGCTCCAAATGAAGGTGCTTCATTGCTGTTGTTTCATTTTATTTTGTTTTTTAAAAATCATGGATGCAAGACTACTTAACATATACCACACACACAAATATCTGGATATTATAATTTTTCCTTTTATGATCTTTTCTTCTTTGTTTTTGCTCCAACTGTCCTACTTTGCATGCTTTATTTAGGATTAGGAAAATTTTTTAAGTGTTTAGAACTTTTATTAATAAGAAAATAATTTAGAAGTAATTTAGCAAAGAATAATAGTCATTAACAATGTAAAAATAGTTTAATTATTTAGAAAACATGTGATCTCTATAAGTCAACTCAAGTTTAAAGAACTCAGAAATGAAACAAGTCTAAACTCAATAAAACATGGTTTTTTGAAAATGTAATTAAGAAAATTAAGACTATATAGATAGAAAAATAATAATTACTAAAAAACATAAATTACACAATATTATCTGTTACTTTCAGGGAACCCTTCACAATGGTGACTAATGAAAAGTACAGAAAATGTCTGAAATTCTACTTAGATGTATGTTACAGTTCTTTTCCTACTGCTGCTTTCTGTTACAATTCCTATTAAACGTCTTATTTATCTTTCTACTGGCAATCTTTGTTCTTTCACTGGTAACTCCCTCCCTCAAACTTGATTAAGAAGTCAAATTCTAGGGACAAACTCATCAGAGCAAAACGCACCGTTTTTAATCAGACTTAATATCTTAAAATTAACAGCCTCACTTCCTCTTCTCTGTCTCCACTCCTGACTAAATGAGCTCCTCTCCTCCTCCCGCCTGGAGAGGACGAGAGCAGGTGCCTGGGGCTCCACTCTGCCTGGCAGCGGCCAGAACTCGTGACACACGGGCTGAACAGGCTTTCTGTTCTAGGCGGGGCACTCTTGTGATCTGCACAGCTGGTAAAGAGCTCACTTAAAAATGGTAATTATTTTAAACTTAATGATGAAATTAATTCTTCAACTTTGCTGTTCTTGATTATACAATACCCTGGCTAGCCATAACTCCTGAGGAAGACACTGCACTGAATACCTGTGTTCTGTAGGTAGTTGAGGAATTTCTTTCCCTCTTTTAACATATATACGTAATTTAATGTTTTTAACAAACTCAGATTGTTATTCTTCCATGAAATAAATAGAATATTGCCTTAAAGGTCTAACACAGAGTTTGGAGGTAACTGATCCTACAACAAATGGCTCTCAGCTACTGTGTTTCGTAAGCTCATATGTTAGTTTCCTGGGGTTTTGCTTTCTACCCCTCTCTCTGTCACTGAGGTCTGGGTCTCACTCCTATTTTTCTAATTTGCTTAGATTTGTAAGCCAGATTGAAGAATTAATGACTGCCATACTTCAAATGCTAAGCCAGTGATTAATTTTTTGACTGAATCTTATTTTTCAACTCTTTTAATTTCAACCCTGAAAGAAAAAAATAGCTGACGTTACTGAGCACTCACCATTTTAAAGTGATTTATATGATTCTACTCATTTAATGTTCACAATAAAAAACCTCTTGAGGTCAGAACTATTATTATCCCTGTTTTACAGATGGGGAAACTGAAGTACCAAGTAGCTAGGTAATTTCTAAGGCTATATAGCTTATAAACGTCAGAGCTGAGTCAGGAAACGAATCTGGCTTCACTAAGCTCACTACGTTACCCCAAAAAGCTGGTGTCTGACCCGTTTTCCCGTTTTTAGAAACCCAAGCCATTTATATATATATAATATAAATAAAATATATATAAATATATACTATATATATTAACATTTATATTATAACTAATTATATATTATTTTACTTAAATTATAATATTAATTAAATTAATATAACATATATTTATATAATATATAAATATATATGAATATATATTATATTTATTAATATAATTGTATTATATATTAATATAATTATATACTATATTATATTTATTATTATATTATATATTATATAATTATTATATTTTTAATATATATTTATATTCATATAAATATATGTATATTTTTTTACCATTTGGCTACT
>SJYC01065696.1:0-11126 GCA_006408675.1 Madoqua kirkii | reverse complement strand
TGAAGATTCGCCCAACAAGCTCTATACACCCATTACCTGTGTTACCTGTCTACCACTGTCAAAAATTCTACAGACAGTTACCGTGGGTGAGAACTCACGGCTTAGAATGAGTCTGCATCTTGATTTTCCTATTGGAGTTGTAGCTAATAGGCATGCATATCTTTGAGCAGTTTCAAACTACAAAAACTACCTATAGACCATTTCCTAATACTACGCCTGGGCCCTTCTCCCCAGTCCCTGGAGTTCATGAATACCTGAACAGGGCCTAGGCAGGATAAGGTGGTTTTAAAGTGCATTCTGGCTTGAGAATGACTGCTTAGGTATTTGGGACATTGAGGGTAAAATGTCAATCCTTTTACATGCACTTTGGTAATTCTAAGATAAATATTTTCCAAGGAAAAAAATAATGAAATAGGGATAACAACTCTTAGAGTGAAGAGAGTTGCTGAACCTAGTTTATTTCATTTCTAATTAACTGTTAAATTCTTCATGCAAAGAAAAAAGTTATTTCAAAACTGTTATTTACTTTCTAGAAACACACACAAACAATCAAACCCTTCAAAATTAGAAAGCACTAAAATTACTAAGGAAATATAATGCACTATTTGGTGATATTTTATGTAAAAACCCATTCTATATATTTTGAGGAGGCTGTCACACTCTTCAACGTAATAACTTAAATACAATGCTTCTTTTTAGTGATGAATCTTCTAAGAAAAACCATTCCTTCCAAGTTCACAAAATCACTTTTGAAAGATAATTCCAAATAAAACCCTATACTACCAATTTCTTATGCTTCTGTTTTTTTTTGTTTGTTTTTAAAGAGGTGGCTGTTTTTTATGGAGGTGTTCACTGAATAGCTACTAACGATGGAACATAGTACCAGGCAAACTATACCCCTTTCCTGAAAAAAAATTTTTTAAAAGCAAACAAAAAGCAAAACCAATTATTAAATGATCCTTTTTGAAGGCGGGGGTGAAAAAAAGAAACCCTGTGAAATACTTCAATAATGTCTGACTTACTTAGGTAATATACCACACAAAATTTAATTGCTCACGATCATCACTATAAGGTATCACTATTGGGAGCTGCTTTTGTGACTGGTTAAAGCTCTATGAGAATTCAAATTATGTCTCACTCACAGCCTCTGCACCTAGCAATTTCTGAACAGTGTAGGTACTTAAAATATGATGAGCTATTGATTGGATGGATTGCCATCTAAGACACTGTAAAAAAATCTTCCTGAAAAATTTGTGGAACAAAGGTTGAAGCAGTTTCTACTACAGCATGTCTAGGCTCTCCAAAATGACTCTGTATGTTATGTTTATAAATGCTGTTATTATTTAAAACATCATCTAATCTAATCAATAGTGAGTCCTCCCACTGCTTTCACTCACCTTCTCTAGGACATTAGGTCAGAGAGCCTGGAAGCTGTTCGTAACATCCCCTTACTCCTTTAAACTACACATCAAATCTACCAAGTTACACCGACTCCATCTCTAAATTCATCTCCTTCTCCCCCATCTCCACTGCCGCCTCTCTAGTCTAAGTCACCATCTTCTTTGTTTCCCTGCTTCTACTCTTGGTTTGGAATATGAAGAATTTCAATCCATTCATATAGTGGCTAAAAAAAGAAAATTTAATTCATATTTGTTCTATTTCTTTGCCAAAATCATTCAATGATTAAAATAGATGTGGTGTATACATACAATGGAATACTACTCAGCCATAAAAAAGAATTATCATGACATCATTATTTGTAGAATCTAAAAAGAAAAGAAAGACACAAATTTATTTAAAAACCAGAAATAAGACACAAACATAGAAAACAAACTAATGGTCACCAAAGGGGAAAGGGACAGATGATACATGCTACTATATGCAAAAGAGATGAACAACAAGGGTGTATTGTAGAGAGATACTGTAGGTATATCCTACAATACTGTAGAGATATATTTTAGGTATATCCTACAATAAAATACAATGGAAACACTATCTTTTTAAATCATTCAATGCCTTCCCACTACAAGGGCAATAAAAACTCCAGTCCTAACTTATGTCCTCATTTTATCTCCAGCTTCTTCTTTTGCGGCTTTTATTCATTGCACTCTGGTTGTCCTGGCCTTCTTTCACTTCCTCAAACGTACCAAGCTCTTTATGCCTCCAGACGTGTACAGGGAGCCCCCTCCTATGTCTGGAACACTCTCCTCAGGAGCTCTTTGCCTCCTGACCTTCTTCTCATCTTTTAAGTCTCTGTGTGAATTATCACTGCCTAGGAATACCAAAGACTGGTACAGGAAGTGTCTACTATGCCCTCTCACCACATTCTTACTTTCTTCCCACTACTTATCAGCTTGTAACAACAGACTTATTTGTACAACTGTTTACTATCTGCTGCACTCATGAGGCTGAACGTTTCATGAAGGCAGAGTCTGTGACTGTCTGTTTACCCTATAGCTCCGGCTCCACGCCAGGCACATGAATTCTAAGTGAGTGGACTCCATGGAGAGAAATCATCATCAGAACTTCAGCGCACTGCACGGTAGTGCGCTCAATTACTCCGTAGAGTGCTGTGAGGATCAGCACAGGTTAGGACGCACAGGTCTAGCTGCCTATTTCCTTGGTGCCAGATACGTACATGGAGAAACACAAGTTTAATAAAACACTGGAAGAAACATACTGTCTCCACTGGGCCTCAGCCAGGCTCAGCACCCCTTTAAACTCTCCCTAGTCATCATCCTCTTCACATCTTTTCTCTTCACACCTATCATTACAACTTCTGGCTCATTTCATCCAACAGAAAACTTCATTTAAATATCCACTCACTAGACAAATATTTACTGAGCCTTTACTATATTCCAAATACTCAGTATAAAGCAGTGACCAAAAAGAAAGTACCTGATCTCAAGGCACTGGCATTCCAGAAATGAATATTTACATTTGCAAGTAAGCGGTGAGTAGCTTGCAGGACAAGCATGCAGGCAGGGGGACAAACAGTGACACAGTGGGGATGAGTGCACACTGTCTCAGTCTGGGAGTCAAGAAAAGCCTCTCTAACAGAAGACAGAAGCAGAGACCTAAACAGAGTGAGCAGCGAGCAGACTCGCTCTCTGGACCAGCGGAAGGCCCACGCAGACCGGGAGCAGGAAGTGCAAAGGCTCCGAGGCGGAGGTGTGCCTGGTGCATCTGAGGAAGAGAGAGGAGGCCTGGGCTGGTGAGGTGTGAACACGGGCCAGAATGGGAGGACAGTGTGCAAGAGGCAGGTAGGAACACGGTCACAGTGGGTCTCTTTAAATAGTCTCAGCAGGACTGAATGACACTAGAGGCTTTCTGAGCAGAGGAGTGGAAAGTCTGAAAACATTTATTCTGGCCCCCGTGTGAAGAATACAGCTCAGACCCTGGGGTGAGCAGCAGAGGAGGAAGCAAGCACATGATACGGAGACATGAGAGCAGCCCAAGAGGAAAGGAAGGCAGCTCAGGCTAAGAAAGCGGGTGGGGAAAGCAGCAGTCGTGTTTTGGAGACTTTCTGGAGGTAGGACCAACAGGATGCGCGGATGGACTGAATACGTACAGGGTATGAGACAGAAAAAATCAAGGATGACACTTCTTTGGGCCTGAGAAAGTAAAAGAACAGAGCTCCTGCTGATGCCCATTCTCCATAAAAGGAACCAGGGATTCTCAGAGAAATGGCTGAATCTACAGCGTGAATGCAGGAGCCTAGGATATACTGCTGTGGCTAAAGGCAGATATGAAGATGGGCTATATAAGTATTGAATCATTTCACTGTACACTTGAAACTTTTTTACAGTTATATAAAATTGAAGCCAATTATATCTCAACTTTAAAAATCACCAAATGAATAGAATAAATTGGACAAAGTAACACACACACACACAAAGAAGCTCTCCCTGCCCAAATCCGGAACAATCTGAGCATCTAAATAATTCCAGTAAAAACAAATGATAAGGTAACTCATAAAGTAAGAATCTGTAAGTCATAAATAGATGGATGGATGGAAGGATGGATAGATAGATAGAAAAAAGGAAAAGCTCTTCCTTATATTAGTATGCCAATTAAAAGATATATATGATGGAATTATAAAATCATCTAATTCCATCTAAAGCAACCAACAAAGTCTAGTGGATAAAATCTGCTGAGAAACAGCACATATATAAACAAAGTACATACCCCAAAATTACTTAATTACAGAGGGCAAATGAGTTCACAGATAAGAAACACGGCATGATAATCACTGTGACCAAGTGATCACAGGACCCGTCGCCACTGTGGATGTTCTACAAAATAAATGACCTGCACTCATCAGAAATGTCAAGGGCGTGAAAAATAAAGACTGAGAAACTGTTCCAGGGTAAAGGAGAATAAGGAGACATAATGAGTAAACAAAACACACAATCCTCAGTTGGCTAGTTGACCAGGACAAGGCTTCCTTTCCTTTTGCTATAAAGAAAATGAGCAGTACAACTGGTGAAATGGGAATAAAGTCTCCAGCTTAGATAACATGTCTCAGGGGTGTAAACTCCTGATCTGGACTGTCCTGTGGCCACCTGTAAGAATGTCCTTGCTTTTAGGAAATACACACAAGTAAATAGGAGGAAGAAGCATTAGTACACGTCTGCAACCTAATTCAAGAAAAAAGGTTCTTAAAAAGGGAAGAAATGACAACCTGACCAAACAAAGTGGCAGAGGAGTATGTGGACGTGGAGGACATCTCTCTCCACGGGTACATCAGGAGCACACCTTCAGGCACAGAAGTGCATGCAGGACACGAGCTGGGGCGGACAGGAGGACCCCACGAGAGGACACGAAGACAGAGAACCACGCAAAACCTGAGCTCAAGCCCTGGGCCTCTGGAGAGGGAGCACTGGCGCCAAGACCCTAGACTAGAGAGAACTAACCCAGGGAGAGAAGAGTGAGAACTCACACAAAGGAAGCCACCTGCACACGAGACCCGGCATCCCCCGACCACCAGCAGCACCCTGTGCAGCACACCGCACCTGAACAGCAGACCAAACAAAAGTGCAAACCCAGCCATCAGCAGACAGGATTACCACCCAGCCATCAGCAGACAGGATTACCCTTCCGCAGCCTTGCCCACAAACACTCAGCACAATCTCATCCTAGACGAGGCTTACTCAAACCACTGGACCAACCTTAGGAGCCCAGAAACCAAAAGGAAGAAAGAACTCAACCTTGAAGCCTGGGAAAAGGAGACCTCAAACACAGTATGTTAAAAAAAAATAATGAAAAGGCAAAGAAATAATAAATAAACAAAGAACAAACTAGAAACAGAGAAGTCCAAATAAATGAAGAGGAAATAGGCAAACTTCCTGAAAAAGAATTCAGAATAATGATAGCAAAGGTGATCAAAAACCTGGAAAGCAAAATGGAGAAAATGCAACAATCAATTAACAAAGACCTATAAGAATTAAAGAATAAACATACAGAGACAAACAATACAGTTACTGAAATTAGAAATACTCTAGAGGGAATCACAGCAGAATATCTGAAGCAGAAAACGAATCAGTGAGCTGAAAGATAAAACGGTGGAAATAACTTCTGAAGAGCAGAATAAAGTAAAAAGAATGAAAAGAACTGAGGACAGTCTCAGAGACCCCTGGGATAATATCAAATGCATGAACATTTGAATTTTAGGGGTCTCAGAAGAAGAAGAGAAAAACAAAGAGTATGACAAAATTTTTGAAGAGATTATAGTTGAAAATTTTCCCAACATGAAAAAAGAAATAGTCAATCAAGTCTAAGAGGCACAGAGTCCCATACAGGATAAACCCAAGGAGAAACATGGCAAGACACATACTAATCAAACTAACAAAGACTAAACACAAAGAAAGAATATTAAAAGCAGCAAGGGAGAAGCAACAAGTATCATACGCTTAACATAAGCGTAAGGGAAACCCCATACGCTTAACAGCTGATCTTTCAGCAGAAATTCTGCAGGCCAGAAGGGAATGGCAGGATATATTTAAAGTACTGAAAGATTACTGAACCCAGCAAGTACTGAAAGTACAACCAAGATTACTGTACCTGGCAAGGATCTCATTCAAAATTGATGGAGAAATAAAAAGCTTTTCAGACAAGCAAAAGTTAAGAGAATTCAGTACCACCACACAAACCTTATACAATATATAGTCAAGAAATATGAGAAGAAAAAAGATCTACAAAATCAACTCCAAACAATTAAGAGAATGGCAATAGGAACAGATACATCAGTAATTACTTCAAATGTAAATGGATTAAATGCTCCAACCAAAAGACACAGACTGGCTCAATGGATACAAAAACAAGACCCCTATGTCTGCTGTCTACAAGAAACCCACTTCAGGCCTCAGGACACATACAGACTGAAAGGGAGAGGATGGAAAAACATATTCCAGGCACATGGGAAGCAGAAGAAAGCTGGAGCAGCAATCCTCATATCAGAAAAAACAGACCTTAAAATAAAGATTACAAGAGATAAGGAAGGACACTACATAATAACCAAGGGATCAATCCAAGAGGAAGACATTAATTGTGAATGTCTATGCACCCAACATAGGAACACCTCAATACACAAGACAAACACAAACACATACAGGAGAATCTGACAGTTAACACAATAATAGCAGGAGACTTTAACAGCCCACTCACACCAATGGACAGACCATCAAAGCAGAAAATCAGTAAGGAAACACAAGTCTTAAATAGTACGTTAGATGAGATGGAGCTCACTGATATCTTCAGGGCATTCCACACAAATGCAGAAGACGACGTCTTTTCAAGTGCATGTGGAACATTCTCCAGGCTAGACCACATCTTGGGTCACAAATCAAACCTCAGTAAATTTAAGAAAATTGAATTGTATCAAGCATCTTCTCCGACCACAATGCTATGAGACTAGATATCAATTTCAAGAAAAAACAAAAAAAAACTGCAAGAAACACAAACACATGGACATTAAACAAGACATTCTAAATAACAGACTCCTGAAGAAATCAAAAGGGAAATCAAAGAATTTCTAGAAACAAGTGACAATGAAAACACAACTCAAAACCTATGGGATGCAACAGAAGTAGTTCTAACCGGGAAGTTTGTAGCAAAACAATCCTACCTCAAGAAACAAGAAAACATCGAGCAGACAACCTAACTTTACACATACACTGGAAAAAGAACAACAACAAAACAAAATTAGAAGGAAAGAAATCATAAAGATAAGAGCAGAAATAAATGGAAAAGAAATGAAATAAACAAGAGTAAAGATTAATAAAACTAAAAGTTAGTTCTTTGAGAAGATAAACAAAACTGACAAACCTTTAGCCAGACTCATCAAGAAAAAAAGAGAGAAGAATCAAATCAACAAAATTAGAAATGAAGAAGGAGACGTTACAACAGACAATGCAGAAACACAAAGGATTATAAGAGACTATTATGAACAACTATACGGCAATAAAATGCATAACCTCAAAGAAATGGACAGATTCTTAGAAAAGTTCGATTCTTCCAAGACTGAACCAGGAAAAAATAGAAATTATGAACAACCCAATTACAAGCACTGAAACTGAAGCTGTGATCAAAAATCCCTCAAAAATCAAAAGCCCAGGACCAGGTGGCTTCACAGGAGCACTCTATCAAACATTTAGAGAAGAGCTAATGCCTATCCTTCTAAAACTCTTTCAAACAACTGCAGAGGAAAGAACACTTCCAAACTCATTATACGAGGCCACCATCACCCTGATACCAAAACCAGATAAAGACAACACAGAAAAAGAAAACTACCAGCCAGTATCACTGATGAACATAGATGAAAAACTCCTCAACAAAATTTTAGCAAACAGAATTCAGCAACACATCAAAAAGCTCATACACCATGACTGAGCTGGGTTTATTCCAGGAATGCAAGGATTCTTCAATATACACAAATCAATCAATGTGATATACCATAGTAACAAATTTAAAGATTAAAAACATATGATAAAACCACATGATAATCTCAAGAGATGCACAAAAAGTCTTTGACAAAATTCAACACCCATTTATGATTAAAACTCTTCAAAAAATGGGCACAGAAGGAACCCACCTCAACATAGTAAAGGCCATATACGATAAGCCTACAGCAAACGTTATTCTCAACAGTGAAAAATGGAAAGCATTCCCCATAAAATCAGTAACAAGACAACGGTGTCCACTTTCACCACTATTATTCAACATAGCTCTGGAAGTCTTAGTTACAGCAATCAGAAAAGAAAACGAAATAAAAGGAATCCAGATTGGAAAAGAAGTAAAGTTCTCACTGTTTGCAGATGACATGTTATTGTACATGGAAAATCCTAAAGACAGTATCAGAAAACTGCTAGAGCTTATCGGTGAATTTAGCAAAGCTGCAGGATACAAAGTCAATACCCAGAAATCACTTGCATTTCTATACATTAATAATGAAAAATCAGAAAGAGAAATTAAGGAATCAATCTCATTCAACACTGCAACAAAAAGAATTAAATATCTAGGAGTAAACTTATCTCATGCGAAGAGTTCACTCATTGGAAAAGACCCTGATGCTGGGAAGGATTGGGGGCAGGAGGAGAAGGGGACGACAGAGGATGAGATGGCTGGATGGCATCACCGACTCGATGCACATGAGTTTGGGTAAACTCTAGGAGTTGGTGATGAACAGGGAGGCCTGGTGTGCTGCGATTCATGGGGTCACAAAGAGTCGGACACGACTGAGCGACTGAACTGAACTGAACTGAAACTTACCTAAGGAGACAAAAGAACTGTACACAGAAAATTATAAGACACTAATGAAAGAGATCAAAGATGACATAAACAGATGGAGAGATATAGTCCATGTTCCTGGGTAGGAAGAATTGATACTGTGAAAATGACTATACTACCAAATGCAATCTACAGATTCAATGCAATCACTATCAAAGTACCAGTGGCTTTTTTTTAGAACAAAATTTTCTAATTTTTTACTAGAACAAAAAGTTCCCAGTTCCTATGGAAACACACGAGACCCTGAAGAGCCAAAGCGGTCTTGAGAAAGAAGAGTGGAGCTGGAGGAATCCACCTTCCTGACTTCAGACTATACTACAAAGCCACAGGCATCAAGACAGTATGGTACTGGCACAAAAACAGAAAGACAGACCAACGGAACAAGACAGAAAGCCCAGAAATAAACCCACGCACCCATGGGGACCTTATTTTTGACAAAGGAATATACAATGGGGCAAAGACAACCTCTTCAATAAATGATGCTGGGAAAACTGGACAGCTACATGTAAAAGAACGAAATTAGAACACTTCCTAACACTATACACAAGGATAAACTCAAAATGGATTAAAGACCTAAATGTAAGACCAGAAACTATAAAACTCTTAGAGGAAAACAGGCAGAACACTGGATGACATAAATCAAAGCAAGATCCTCTATGACCCATCTCCTAGAGTAATAGAAATACAAACAAAAGTAAACAGTGTGGGCAAGTGGGACCTGATTAAACTTAAAGGCTTTCACAGAGCAAAGGAAACTATAAGCAAGGTGGAAAAGACAACCCTCAGAATGGGAGAAAGTAATAGCAAAGGAAACAACTGACAAAGGACTAGTTTCCAAAATACACAAGCAGCTCATACAACTCAATGCCAGAAAAGCAAACCACCCAATCAAATGTGGGGGAGAGACCTAAACAGACATTTCTCCAAAGAAGACATCCAGATGGCTAACAAACATGTGAAAAGATGCTCAACATCGCTCATTATCAGAGAAATGCAAATCAAAACTACAATGAGATATCACCTCACAGCAGTCAGAATGGCCCTCATCAAAAAGTCTACAAACCATAAATGGTGAAGAGGGTGTGGAGAAAGGGAACACTCTTCCACTGTTGCTGGGAATGTAAATTGATGCAGCCACTACGGAAGACTATGGAGATTCCTTAAAAATCTAGGAATAGAAGCAGCATGTGACCCAGCAATCTCACTCCTAGGCATATGCCCTGAGGAAACCAAAATTGAAAAAGACACATGTTCATTTTTCACTGAAGCACCATTTACAATAGCTAGAACATGGAAGCAACCTAGATGTCCATCGACAGATGAATGGATAAAGAAGTTGTGGTACATAGAACAATGGAGTATTACTCAGACATCAAAACAAACACGTGTGAGTCACAGTTCTGATGAAGTGGATGAACCTAGAAACTATTATACAGAGTGAAGTGAGTCAGAAAGAGAAAGATAAATATTGTATTCTAATACATATGTACAGAATCCAGAATAATGGTACTGAAGAATTTATTTACAGGGCAGCAGTGGAGAAACAGACATAGAGAAGAGTCTTACGGACATGGGGAGAGGGGAGGAGAGGGTGAGATGTATGCAAAGAGTAACCGGGAAACTTATGTTACCGTATGTTAAACAGCCAACGGGAATTTGCTGTGTGACTCAGGAAACTCACACAGAGGCTCTGTACCAACCTAGAGGGATGGGACAGGGTGGGAGATGGGAGGGAGGTTCAAAAGGGAGGGGATATAGGTATACATATGGCTGATTTGTGTTGAGGTTTGACAGAAAACAGCAAAATTCTGTAAAGCAATTACCCTTCAATAAAAAAATAAAAAGAAAAAAATTTTTTTAAGAAGTGAAGAAACTCCTCTCTCCTTTGAATTTCCACTAAACAGTGTGTAAACACCTACTAGAGTACCTGTAATACTTTTTTTTTTTTAACTTATTGTCAGGAAAAGAAGATGCCTTTAGAGGATAAGCAAGTTGTCTGTAGTGTTAAGTCAATAAAAGACCAAGGCTTGAACCCAGATCCCCCAGCTCAAAGCCAAACCTGGTTAAGTCCGAAGATGGTGAAATGTTGAGTAAATGTTTCCTGGATAGTCATACTGTTGTTTTTATTTTTCAAAAATGCATAGGAATGGAGGCGCAGACATAGAGAGCAGACTTGTGGACACTGGGGGAAAGAGAGGGCAGGATAGACGGACAGAGCAGCTCCGACATACACACAACCATGTGCAAAATAGACAGCAGCCGAGAAGCAGCTGCGTGACAACACGGGGGGCCAACTGGGCGCTCCTCGATGGCCTGGGGGGGGGGCGGGTGGGTGGGAG